>APFE031529672.1:2157-21225 GCA_000404065.3 Pinus taeda | reverse complement strand
AACTACGTTTACCTTTGTTCATTTACTTTTGATGATTCCTCTCCTGTTGTGAGGGTTCTTTGCTTTGAAGAGACTAAATGACGGTTTTGAAACTAGACCTTTACACATGATAGGTCTTCTTAATTCAACTAGCCATTAGCAATTTCATTATTTCCTCCATTTGGAATCTAAGCTTTCATCCATGTGGCCATTGTTTTCTAAATACATAGAGGTAAAACAAAATTTTACTCTTTCATTTCAAAACAGTTAGATTTTAGCTCTCGTAGCCTCACATTCTATTTCTAACTATTACAGTGCTTAACCTTGAGGTCTTCAAAGGGTTTACAACATCATTGTCGATGAGGAACCATTTTGGGGTTCTATCTATTTTTCAAAGGATGGCTACAAAGCTTCAAAACAGATTCAAGGGTTTTACTTTGCCATTTACATCTTATGTAATTTCTCTTAGCCTCTCTTCTTATATTTTTGTTGCTAGAAATTTAAACTTATTTTATTTTCCTCCTTTGAATTTAAATTTCTTATTCTTATGGTTTCACATTTAAGGTTATCAAGACAATAGGAAACCAATTCCCTTAAGAGGTTCAACATAAACTTCATAGGTGATCTTTCTTACTTTCTTTCTGCAATGTACTTCTTTTCTACCATATTCCAATGGGATAAAAAAATTCCTTCCTAATTTATAATGGATCGGATTGAAGCCCATATAAGTTTTATTCAAGAAATTTTTTCCTTGAATGAGATTAATTTCTTAATTTACTAGGCTAGGTTTTTCACCCTTTACCATAATTTTAACAAATGACCTTGATATCTTTGTCTTTGGGGTTTTGTTTTCAACCTACACAGACATTCATTGAGAAGGACCTTTTTCATAGTAATTTTCATATGTATATTTAAATTCTTTCCTATTAAAATTTGTTATAAATACAATATCTTGCAAATGATATCTTATTGTAAAGGTTATTTGTAACTTCTTTTGCTTTTCACTTATCCGAGCTATGATTTGTATACATAGATATCATCCTGTGGTAAAAATCTATATCATGTTTTCCATTCCCTTAATACCAACTTGCCCTTATTACTTCCCTATATATATATATATATATATTTACCACTTGTTTAATACCAATTTCCCCTTCTATCATTTTGCACATATGTGGGATATTATCTTAAACTTGAGGATGTGAAGGTAATTTGATTATTATTTGATATATTCCCTTTGTTTTTAATTATCTAAGACTCTTTACATGATGGTTCATGAAGGGTTCTCATTCATATCACTTAATTCTTGTTCACACATTGTAGTTTGTGTTTTTAACCTTATTCCTTGTCATATATCCAACTGTCAAGACAAGAATTTAGCACATGTTTTCTATTAAGAAAAGGGTTTAGATGGTTTTGGGTTGTTCTAATTGCAACCAGGTCACCAAAAACTTGCTTGACGTAGTGATAAAACATCTAGTCAGCTATTTTCTATATACAGCATATCCCTATAAGTAGTGAATATAATGATTCTGTTAGCTCATCAAGGTATTGTTTCCATCACCAACAACCTAATATGTCCATGGGTGATCAAATGATATATTGTTGAAGTTAACAATTGCAACTAAGAAACCCCTGAGTCTTTTTTTTAAGAAGCGAACCAGATCTGATGTGGAACCTTTTGATTTGTTTCTATTGAGTGGATGGAACTATAACTTTTCATTTCCGTTTAACTCAAGGATGCTTATCATTTATGTGGGGATTTAGAGCATATTGAACAGTAAAAATGTATATGATGATCGATCTATGATCCATAAAATCATGGGTACTATTTTTATCTATATATTCGAACATTTTTATAAATATTAGACAATGTAATGTAAGGGATAATGGAGGGGTCATTGCAAAGATAGTTTCTTATTACTTTACAATGGGGTGATCCTATGTCATGGACACCTATATTGGATGGTGTATTGTCGTCTATCCATGTAACAATCTCCATGTTTTGAATATTAAGTCGATGCTCGGGTTCTTTCTTGTGATACTCTGATCTTATTGTGATTTGAATTTTATCATGAGGCAACATCGTTTGTTGGAAAGGGATCACCAACCTATCAGGTGCTCCTCTAATGATATATTTAATTGATGCTCTAATGTATAGATAGAATCTGATGTTTGTGCAATGGTATAAAGGAATAGTAGGGTTTTCTTATACACACTCCAGATCTAATTATTATTGGCTTTAGTGATTTAGAGATCCATAATTTTGACTTATTCATATTAGAATTTTTTAATTTTTTCAAAATGTGTAGCTACATTTAATGAGTTACAATGTGACTTTACCTATAACTCTATCTCTGTTTATATGATTTCTCTAGATCCAAAAGAACAATAGCTTTGTATTCTCTTTCCCATATCGTCTTTTGTGTAAATTAGAATAAATATGCCTACTTTTATTCAAATATTCATATTTTGATTTATGGACATGGATGTTTTACAATATTATTGAGTTGCGATTTGAACTTTCACACCCAATCTGGTAAAAAAAGGCTTCCTCTTATATCAAATATGGATTCTTTCAAAGAAGGATTTGCTATCATACTAAGAAGTTATACTTATTACACCAAAGGGATAACCATTACTGTTTGCGAATGATTTATGAAAGGGCTTTAGTTGTGATATGTTCATTGGGAAGTCCTTTATGTAGCATTTATTATCTTTTGGGAATAAGGCCTATGATATATTGGTTTCAAATGACATCAGAACTACTATAATTTACATGAATAATTCATTCACATAGAATGATGTATCTAAACCAAAGCTAACACACTCACCATTGATAATAATGTGTTTAGTTTTAAATTGAAATAGAATTCACTCCTTATTTAATTCCTCTACTTTTCTTGATCAACAAGGTGTCGCTAGCAACAATCACCAATTGAACTTTATTTGTTTGATTAATCTGAGGGCACAACTCCGCTATTAAGGAACAAATATTATAGTTGCATCTAATTTCCAATTGAACTTCATTTGTTGTATTAATCTGAGGGTGCAACTCCATTATTAAGGAACCATTATTCTAGTTGCATCGAATCTCCTCTAACTAAATTATGTAATTATACTTTTAATTACACATGCATGTATGAAGCTTGAATTTCCAAGTTACAAGTGATGCATAGCTAAGATTTTGTGCTATGGCCTAATTAATTTGTACCATTGCAGATTATATTGATATATATTTTTGGTATTTCAATGTGTTGTGCGCTTTATTATCACACCTACATTGTGCATATCAACACTGAGTCAAAAAGAAAATATTTTTCCATAAGAATTAGGTTTTAAACAAACATAAGTAGCTCTTCTCTCTTCAAAGCATATTTGTCTTAGAAATAGAGGAAATTTGTTCTAGAGTCTCTTAGAAAAACTTGGGATAAATCTATTAAAGTTTTCGTACTCTAATTAAAGGTGTGGCATTGCTTTCTCACTATATTAAGACCTTGCGATCTCTTATTTTGATGGTGTGAGTGTGTTTCCTTTTCTTGCAAAGTATGAATGTTATGAGGGGATTATAACTCCAATAAACCTTTGAAAGGTTCCTCAATGTTGAGTAAGGAGCCACAGTTGCGATCCTCGGGAATTGGACAAAGTCAATTAAAATCCTATGAGGATAAGTTTTTTGTGGCGTCACACATTTTGAGGATGGTGTATCTATATTCATGCTTCATGGTATCAATTTCAAATGTATATGTTTAGTTAATCATGCCAATTTTTTAATTGGGGCACACTCTTATCAGACCTGGAAATTCCTATTCAAGGTACACAAAAAATGTTCTAATACACATTAATCCACGCACTAACAATAATATGAAAATTAGGAAATACGACTCTCATAAATTTAACAACAACATTCTTAAATAAGGTAAACTCAACTTGCATAAATAGATTGGATCTCTACATTTAATGAGCTGATTGTACATAATGTTTTAAATTTGAGAGCAATATCCCTTAAGGCAACCATATATATTTCCAATGGCATTTAAGAAAAAATAGGAATGAAGATTTTGTGATTTGATCCATTGAAATTATTTTTACTTCTTAAGTCTACACGAGGTGACAAGTAAAAATCATATCTAAGAAATGTTATGAGATTCATTGATAACCATGGGCATAGCCATAATGTGTGAGTTTCCATATGTCTTTAACATTTTAATTGAAACTCTATAAACATGATCTTAAACACATGAAAATAATTTTAAAATAACATGAGTTTAAATATAATTGTCCTCATATTTATATATATATATACCAAAAATTTACCTGTGCCTCAAACAATTCAAGCTAGAAGTATCTTCAATTCGAAAATAAATTATCCATTCTGTAATAATGGTGTAGTTGAGGACACCATTATATCGACCTAAGCTGGAAAAAGTAAACTTGAAATTTTCTAGTAGGGTTCCATTTCAAATACCTGAGTTAGCATATGAGGACAAGGATTTTTTGAGGTCAAGGATTGCTAAATATTGATCTTTCGTAATTTGAATCATGTGTTTTTAGCTACAACTTTACATTCAATATTATAAGTGTTCCCATTCTAGCAAAGCTATTATTAATGAGAAATAGATTGGAAGTTCAAAAACTCTAAAAGAGTATCTTGTAAAAGGAATTATAAGTGGCTTACATACACCAACTCTGCTATAATTCACATTAGATGATGAATTAAAAATCATATGAAAATTGGAAAATCTATGATCCTCATAAATTTAATAATAACTTGCACAAATACAATAACCATACCTTTAACACATGAAAATAGCTTTAAATGTATTCTATAGGAAAAATAATTGGTTTGAATTAATAATAGAGAAAGACACAAACAAATTGAGTATAAATATTTAGGTAAAGATGTCATTTTAATAATAATTGTTAATTCAAATTCAAAGCACATATATATGATATATCCCAAAAAAATATTTGTGCCTTAAACAATGCATTCTAAAAGTATCTTCAATAAAAAAAATATGCAATCCTTCCTCCTATCAAACAATTAAATTTCACTTAATATTTCTGATGAATAATCATATACAACTACTATTAACCCAATAATCCATTAACTACATAAAAGAATGAGTTAATCTACATTATAAATTCGTTCTAGTTGGTGTTGTTGCTCGTCCTAGTCCTAGTGGTAGTACTCCAGAGTTGATCTTCAATGTTTGCATGCGGGTCGTCATGATGCAGGAGCATGCAGCTCACCGTAATTGGGAAAAATCTCAACCAGGTTCGAAGGATATTGATCGATTGTACTATTTAATTTTTACTGTGATAATTTTTCTTTTAACTTGTTTTATAGACTCAGTGAATTTAGACATTTCTTTCTACTTAAATTAGAATTACTGTAGCTCAGTTATTAGTTAGGAAATGGTCCGTTGAAATAGGGAAATAAGGACAAGTTGTTCCTCCAAATCTTGAAATGTCAAGCAAATATAGTTGTTAACGACAACAGTATTTTTTGTAACCATATTCTATGATAGTTTGATTAACTGCAAAAATCAACTGAAAATAGACAGATATAAACAAATCAACTGTAACAAAGAGGGGTTCAGTTAAATTATAGGAGAAGAGAAATAAAGACAGTCAGAAGCATTCAAAGAAGCTATTTGTCCATCTGTATCATTTTTCCTATTGTTTGCCTAAACGAAACTTTTCTTTACAGCCTGATAAAATACCATATCAATAATGTCTTTCAATATGTTGTTGTATGTATTCTAATACGAACCACAGTCAACTAGTAAACAATTGGATGAATTCTCGGTAACTTACAGTCACATATGTAATATAAACATACATTTATTGGATATCTCTTTTGCACACGTCAAACAAGAATCAAGGCATATAATCCCCAGAAGTCCAAGAAGAAGAATTTGCGTACAGAAGTCAGCCAATTCCAGTGTTCGAAATCATAAGAGAAACCACAGAACAGAGGCGGAACACAATTACAAACCAAGGTAACACTGCTGTATATTCCTTTCACAAATTTCGTTTTAGAAAATCGAAGGACCGTCGATAAAATTGACTATTGTAAAGCAAGAACAATTTCATGAAAAACAAAGTCCATTAATATACATAGAGTAAAATAAAACGCATAGTCAGAAAACATCACAAGCCCAAAAACCCTGGACTAGGGTTTGACAGAAACCAAACATCGACGACTTCCATTTCTTTTTAAACTTAACACAGGAGTGAACGAAAGGAATACAGCCAAACTAAACTCCATTCAGCGACCAAAAGACCTAAGCAAGTCTACAGTTACCATGCTATCAAGCAAACTACAACCAGACATTTGAGATTCAGGCCTACCTAAGAACAAGCGAACTGTACAAGTTAACGACTGGAGGATACGCACGCCCAGGTTGCCGACAGCGACCTCCAACCATCAAACCGTTTGTATTACGAACAAAGAAAAGAAGATAATTACAAGTAAAAGTGTAAACGTTTGCGGAAAATTAATAGGACATGAATTACCTAGGAGAACGAAGCCGGAAACAACTGTGGTGACATTCTAAAGGAGTTGAACGACTGTAGACCAGAGGAGCCAAATGGGTGAGTTCCAGTAGCAGAAGCCGAGAAAAATTGAAAGAAGGACAGGAGGTATTACATGTTCCCAATGAAGAACGAACGCTCGAGAGGTCCTGTGCTCGGGACAAATACCAGTGACGCATTGTGAGAGTCCAGAACAACAGCGAGTGAAAAAGATTTAACTAGATTCGAACCAGGCATGACAAGGGTCCAAGAGTTACAATAAAATCATAGAACTTCTAGAATCGACCATAAAGTCCTGACCAAAACCACGAAGACACCCTCACAGACCAGAAATACATTGCAACCAGCAAACAAATGTTGAAGAACACCCTACAAAATACGTGCATGAATGGGAGGAAAGAACAGTAAAGCTTACCAGGTTTGAACGATGGACCAGAGCCGAAAAACCACCAATCTCGAACACCATTTCCATTACAGTTGCAGGCAGGTCGAATAGAGGAGGGACCGAGGTTTATTCTGAACAGAGGGTTTCACATATCAAGCGGAGCAGATCAGACAACGTTCCACAAAAGGAACCAAGAAACCCTCGACCAGGAACCCTCAGCGCGAAGGAAGCAGAAGAACAATCCAGAATTGGCATAAGAACAAAGGTTAAGGCACGAAGAGTGAGTGGAGACAGTTTCGAGGCGGAGTACAGAGCATTCAGTGCAAGCATTAACTCTAGCCACCAACCTAACGTAGAATCCCGCGGATAATTACAACTGAAGATTTTTTTATTGCCACGTAATACCCTTTTCCAGCGTGTAAAGTGTGGACCTTTGGGTTGGGTTACACCAGAGTGGTATCAGGGCATTGAGTTAAAGAGATTTAAAAAAAAATGGACATAGGTAGACGAGGACGAGGCCGAGGTGCTCGTAGAATGGCAGATGAGGCATTATGAGAAGAACTCAGAGTTCTTACTACTCGTTTGGAAGCAGTAGAGACAGGCAGGCGAAGAGACCCAGAAATGGGCAATGTGAGTGAAGAAGAAGTAGAAGTGGCAGCAGATGGACCTGAAGGTGAATCAGCAGAGGTGAAATACTGAAGTATGTCATATTATCGAACAGTAGACCAAAACCAGAACTCCCGACGTACGATGGTAGTTTGTCTATTGATGTTGCGTTGGATTGGATTAGTGAGATGGACAAGTATTTTGAATGCGAGGAAGTTAGTGAAGACCGTAGAGTCAAATTTGCAGCAACAAAGCTGAAAGGACACACAGCTCTATGGTGGGATAGTGTCCAGAATGAGAGGAAGAGGTTGAACAAAACACCGATTAAAACTTGGACAAGGATGGTAGCCAAGTTGAAGGGCAGATTTCTGCCAAGGGACTATCAAATTGCGTTACATAGACAGGTACATAACTTAAGGCATAGGGGATTAACTGTGAAGGAGTACATAGAGGAGTTCTACCGAGTGAGTTTGTGAGCCGGATATACAGAAGATATGGAAGAAACGATAGCCCGATATGTTAATGGATTAAGAATGGATATTTTGGATGAAATAAGTATTTTGTCTCCAAATAATACTGAGGAGGCATACCAGAGTGCAATTAAAGAAGAGGAGAAAATCAACCGAAGATAGAATGCCCGGAGAGGACGAGGGTCTGCTAGAGGGAGAGGCCAGACCTATGGCAGGGGCCGGACTGCCAGCAACAGTGAGGAAGCCAGCAGTTCGAGGACTTCGGGAACAACAGAAAAAGGAGACGGAGTGAGAGGTGGCAGATCGTTCCAACGCGGCAGAGGAAATGGCCGAGGAAGGGGAACTGGTTATCAATGCTATAGAGGCCACAAGTGGGGGCACCATTCGTTTGAATGCCGAGAAATAGATACAGCTGGACAGCGAGGCGCGTATGTGGCGCAACCCGAGGAAACAACAGCACCCCTCAAGAGACAGAGAATGCCCTAGAAACGGGAGAAGCTTTAGTGCTGCATAAGATACTATTGAAACCAGTTGATGAGAGTGTCGAACAGACGCAACGGAAAGCTCTGTTCAGGACAATTTGCAAATCACAGGGTAAGTGTTGTGAGATGATAATTGACAGTGGAAGTACGGACAATTTGGTATCCACAGAAATGGTGGAAAAGCTGGGGCTGAAGCGTTTAAAGCATCCCAGTCCGTACAGAGTTTCATGGTTACAAAAGGGGCACCAATTACTGGTAGACGAGCAAAGCAAGGTTGAATTTGAAATAGGTAGATATAAGGATAAAATTATTTGTGACATCATGCCGATGGACGTATGTCACATATTGTTGGGCAGACCTTGGCAATATGATAGGAAGGTGACTCACGATGGAGTGATGAACTGTTATAAATTCGAGAAAGACGGGGTCAGGCATACCCTTGTGCCTATCAAAGAAGAGAAGGAAATAGCTGAAACAAACGAAACCAAAGCATTGCTAGTGAGTGGAAAACAGTTTTTAAAACAGGTTGAGAACAACGAAATAGGTTATGTTGTGGTCAAAAAAACAAGGACAGTTCTCTTACATAAAGAAATAACAGATTTACCCATGGAAATACAACGAATGTTGGAAGAATTTACGGATATAGTAGTGGACGACTTGCCCGACAAGTTACCCCCCAAGCGGAGCATCAGTCACCATATTGACTTTATACCCGGAGCCAGCTTACCAAATAAAGCAGCCTATCGAATGAGCCCCAAGGATAATGAGGAAATCAGAAAAGAGGTGCAAGAACTATTGGACAAGGGTTTAATAAGGGAAAGCTTGAGCCCATGTGTTGTGCCAACAGTCCTCGCCCCCAAGAAGGGAGGAGAGTGGCGGATGTGCACCGATTCAAGGGCCATCAATAAAATCACCATCCGGTACAGATTTCCGTTACCACATATGGATGATATGATGGACTGTTTAAGTGGGGCAGCTTACTTCTTCAAAATAGACTTGAAAAGCGGATATCATCAAATTCGCATACGGGAAGGAGATGAGTGGAAGACTGCTTTTAAAACTAATGAGGGATTATATGAATGGCTGGTCATGCCATTCGGGTTGAGCAATGCACCCAACACATTCATGAGACTCATGAATGAGATGTTGAAGGAATATATTGGGAAATTTGTGATAGTTTATTTAGATAACATCCTTATCTTCAGCAAGACAAAAGAGGAACACTTCTGGCATGTGCGCAAAGTGTTGGAAAAGCTACAGCAGAATAAACTACTAATAAATTTGAAGAAATGTACTTTTCTGCAGAGGGAATTAATTTATTTGGGATTTGTGATAGCAGAAAACGAACTAAAGATGGATCCGGAAAAGGTAACAACAATAGTAAATTGGCCGTCGCCGAAAAATTTGTTTGAGGTACGTAGTTTCCACGGATTGGCAAGTTTCTATAGAAAGTTTATTAAGAATTTTAGCGGGATTTCTGCTCCTATGTTAGAAACCATCAAAAAAGCTAGCCAACCTTTTTGATGGACAGAAGCAGCAGAAAGAAGTTTTCAACTGTTGAAAAAAAAGATTACGGAAAGACCGATCCTCAGGCTACCAAATTTTCAAAAATTATTACAGGTACGTTGTGACGCTAGCAGGACAGCGATCGGGGCTGTACTCAGTCAGGAGGACAGGCCTGTGGCATTTTTCAGTGAAAAACTGAATGAGAGTAGGCATAAGTACTCCTCATATGACAAAGAATTTTATGCAGTGGTACAGGATTTAAGACACTGGAGACATTATTTATTAGAGAACAAATTCATGCTATTTTCAGATAATTCTGCGTTGCAATATGTAATGCAGCAACACAAACTCAATCATAAACATGCCAAATGGGTGGAGTACTTACAGAGTTTTAACTTTGTGCTGAAACATATTAGTGGACAAGCAAACAAGGTGGGTGACGCATTAAGTAGAAAGACTCTACTTTTGCAGGAGAGTGCTGTACAGGTTTTGGGTTTTGAACATTTACGGGATCTTTACCAAACAGATACAGATTTCAAAGAAGCCTATGAGGCATGCCAGAACCCTTTGATAAGGGGTAATAGTCCTTGGTTAGATTACAATATACAGGAAAAGTTGCTATTTAAAGGAGGACAACTGTGTATCCCCAACTGTTCAATGAGAGAGAATATTATTCGCGAAAAACACAGCGGGGGTTTGGCTGGACACTTTGGTATAGATAAGACCCTGGAGCAACTTAGTCATTTCTATTTCTGGCCAAGAATGCGACGAGACGTACAACGCTTTGTGACTAAGTGTAAGGTGTGTCAATTAGCGAAGGGACAGAGCCAGAACACAGGACTATATATGCCATTACCTATTCCAGGCAGGCCATGGGATTCTATTAGTCTAAATTTTGTTTTAGGACTGCCAAAAACACAGAAAGGATATGATTCAGTGATGTTAGTGGTGGACCGTTTCTCAAAAATGGCACATTTCATACCTTGCCGAAAAACTAGTGACGCCACTCACGTGGCCCACCTGTTTTTTAATGAGATTGTCAGGTTACATGGGTTACCAAAAACCATCCTTTTGGACAGGGACGTGAAGTTCACGGGACATTTTTGGCGTACCCTATGGAAAAAAATGAACACCCAATTAAGCTACAATTCTTCTTATCACCTACAAATTGACGGGTGGATAGAGGTTGTGAACAAGAGTTTGGGAAACCTATTACGCAGCTTAGTTGAGGAAAATTCACAGATGTGGGATCGAGTGCTAGTGCAAGTGGAGTTTGCCTACAACGATTCACCAAATCGTAGCATAGGTCTCAGTCCCTTTCAGATCCTATATGGCATGCACCCTCGCAGAGTGCATGAGATTTGGGATCTTGGTTTATAAGAACGACGGAGTGCGGATGGAGAAGATTTTGCTAACGCAATGAGAGATTTACACGAATAGGTGAAAGAAAAATTACAGGACAACAGTTCAAAATATAAACAACATGCAGATCTAAAGAGGAGAGAAGTTCATTTTGAGGTGGGGGACGAAGTCCTTGTACACTTGCATAAGGAATGTTTCCCTAAGGGTACATACAATAAACTAAAGTACAAAAAGATAGGACCTTCTAAAGTCTTGCGAAAATTTTCGGCAAATGCCTACGAAATACAATTGCCCCCCGGAATAGGCATTTCACCTATCTTCAATGTAGCAGATCTGTTTCCGTACACAGACGATCTCGTGGAGGAAAAGAAAGATGAACCCGGACAATCCACATGGAATACCCAGGAAGACGGAGAAACTTGGAAGAGACAGATGCCTTATGTCCAACCCCGTGAGATCGAAGGCATCCTCGAAACTCAGGTAGTTAGATGTACTCGGCAGAAAAATTATTTTCAGTACCTGGTCAAGTGGAAGAACCGTCCGATTGAGGATAGCTCATGGCTTGATGCCAGGCAGATTGGAAAAACAAGAACTTCGGTCAAGGAGCTCATGAACTGGAGTCATGATCTTTTTTTACCCCAGGAGCCTGATGCAGGAGCATCCAGCTCACCGTAACTGGGCAAAATCTCAACGAGGTTCGCAGGCTATTGATTGATTGGACTATTTAATTTTTACTGTGATATTTTTTCTTTTAACTTGTTTTACACAGTCAGTGAATTCAGGAATTTTTAATTAAATTAGAATTACTGTAGCTGAGTTATTAGTTAGGAAATAATACATTGAATTAGGAGAGTAAGGACAAGTTGTTCCTCCAAATCTTGTAATGTCAAGCAAATATAGTTATTAACGACAACAATATTTTTGTAACCATATTCCATGACAGTTTGATTAACTGCAAAAATCAACTGAAATAGAGAGATATAAACAAAGCAAAATGTAACAGAGAGCGGTTCAGTTAATTACAGGAGAAGAGAAATAAAGACAATCAAGCCATAAGCATTCAAAACTATTGTCCATCTGTATAATTTTTCCTACTGTTGGCCTAAACTAAACTTTTCTTTACAGTTTGATAAAATACCACACCAAGAATGTCTGTTGATATGCTGTTATATATATTCTAACATGAACATACAGTAAACCAGTAAGTATTGGACGATGTCTGTGTAATATACAATCACATATTTAATACAAGCATACAATTATTGGATACCTCTTTCGCACAGGGTCAAACAAGGATCAAGACATACAATCTCCAGAAGCTCGAGAAAAATAATTTGCGCACAAGAGTTAGCCACTACCTATATTTGAAACCAGAAGAGCAACCACGGAACAGAGCCGGAAAACAACCACAAACAAAGGTAACGTTGCTGCATATTTTTTTCACAAATTGCGTTTCCAGAAAATCAAAGGACCGTCGATAAATTTAACTATTTCAAAACTAGAACAATCTTATGAAAAAAAAGTCCATTCTTATAAATAGCGTAATAACAAGACGCATGGCTGGAATAACATTACAAGCCATAAAACCCTGGACTAGGGTTTAACCAAAACAAACGTCGACGAATTTCATATTTCAAACTTGACACAGCAAGTGACCGAAAGGAACATAGCTACAACAACTTCATTCGATGACCAAAGAACCTGAACAACTCTACAGTGACCGTGGGCACCTATCGTGCAAAATACAAACAAAACATTTGGGATTCAGGCCTACCAAAGACAAACGGACTGTATAAATTAAAAACTGGAGGATTCGCACACCCTAGTTGCCAACAGCGACCTGCAACCACCAGAACGATTGTGTCACGAACAAGGCAGGGAGAAAAACCTACAAGCAAGTGTGCAAATGCGTGTGGAAAATGAACAGACTAGCAAATACCTAAGTGAACGAAGTCGGAATCAACCATAACGACGTCCTGAAGGAGTTGAACGACTGTAGACCAAAGGAGCCAAGAGGGTAAGTCCCAATAACAGAAGTCGAGCAAAATTGAAGCAAGGACAGGAAGTAATACCTATTCCCAACGACGAACGAACGCCAAAGTGGTCCCGTGCTTAGGACAAATACTAGTGCCGCATAGTGAGAACCCAGAATAACCGTGAATGAGAAGATTGAACCAGATTCGGACAAGGACACAATAGGAGCTCAAGAATTGAAACAAAACCACAGCAAACCTCCAAAAATTGACCATAAAACCCTGACTAAATTACGAAGACGCGCTCACAGACCATCAATAAGTTGCAACCAACAAACAAACATCAGAAATATATTACAGAACCTGCGCATGCATAAGGGGAATGAACAGTTGAGCTTACGAGTTTCGAACCACGGTTCAAAGCCGAATAACAACCATTCCCGGACAGCATTTTCCTTACAGTTACAAGCAAGCCGAACAGAGAAGAGTTCGAGGATTGTCATTAGCAGAAGGTCGCAAATACCAAACTTAACAGAGCAGACAACGTTCCATAGAAGGAACCCAAGAAACCCTCAACCAAGAACTCTCAGCACGAAGGAAGCGGAAGAATAATCCAGAACCATCACAAGGACCAAAGGTTAAGGCACGAAGAGTGAGCAGAGGCATGTTCGAGGTGGGAGTACAAGACATTTAGTGTGATTATTAACTCTAGCCACCAACCTAACGTAAAAATCCCGCGGATGATCTCTACACTGGGCAACTGAAGATTTTTATTGCCACGTATACCCCTTTCCAGCGTGTAAAGCGTGGGCCTTTGGGATGGGTGACACCAAATTAGTTGATCTTCCATGAAACAAAACCAGAATTGGTGTAAAATGGGCATATAAGACCAAGCTAAATGAAAAAGGAGAAATTGAGAAACATAAGGTAGGGTTGCTTGCCAAAGGATTCTCACAACAGTTTGGTGTTGACTATGGTGAAACCTTTGCTCCAGTAGCAAGGTTAGACACTGTCATAACCATTTTGTCCACAACAGCTCACCACAAATGGAAAGTCTATCATCTTGATGTAAAATCTGCTTTCCTAAATGGTATATTGTTGTAGAGCAACCTCTTGGTTTTGAAGTTCCAGGACAGGAGCATAGGGTATACAGATTGAAGAAAGCCTTGTATGGTTTGAAACAAGCTCCAACAACTTGGTACAATTGCATTGACACCTATTTCATCAAAAGTGGTTTTTTCATAAGCAATCATGAGCCAACTTTGTATACTTTATTTATGTAGGTGATCTTCTTTGTACATGAAATATGATAGAAGATTTCAAAGCAGTAATGCAAAAAGAGTTTTATATGAGAGGTCTAGGAGTCATGAAATACTTCTTAGGCATTGAAATTCACCAATTTGCTAATGGAATTTTTGTTGGTCAACAAAAATATGCCAGTGATATCATTAAAAAGTTCAGAATGACCAATAGCAAATTTGTAGATACACCAATTACTCAAGGCACAAAACTGAGCAAAGAAGATGTAGCACCACGAGTGGATTCCGCACTGTATAAAAATCTAGTTGGTAACTTGTTATATCTCACTTCAACTAGACCTAATATTATGTTTGCATCAAGTTTTGTCTCGAGGTTTATGCAGTCACCTAAGATTTTTGATTTGAAGGTTGCAAAAAGGATCTTAAGGTATATTATTGGGACAATAGATTATGGCTTGTTTTATACACATTTTGAAAATTGTTCACTTTCAGGTTTCAACGATTATGCAAACAGTTTAGATGATCGCAAAAGCACCTGAGGGTATGCTTTTCATCTTGGAACCAATCTAATTTCATGGGAATCCAACAAACATTCAATTGTTTCAATATCTTCTATATTGTTTCAGAATATGTAGCAGCAAATTTAGCCGCTTGTCAAGTTGTGTTGTTGAGAAGATTATTGAAAGCTATTTCAAATATTTAGAAGGAGCCAACTCCAATCTATTGTGATAACAATTCAACAATTTCTTTATCCAAAATCATGTATTCCACAAAAAGAGGAAGCACGTTGACACTCGTTTTCATTTCATCCGTGAGCTTGTCAATAATGGGGACATAGTACTTGATTTCTATGGTTCCAAATATCAACTAGTAGATATTTTCACTAAGCCATTGGGCAAGAATGTATTTGAATTTCATAGAGAACAACTTGGCATTGTAAGTTTCACTGCATGTAACAGTTGAGATTAGGAGGGGATGTTGAGATATTAATCTCACTGTTAGTTAGTTGTTGGTTAGGCATCATCTTAATTGATTTCTTGTCTACTAAGTGTCATAAGTAGTTAAGTCTTACTTGAATTCTACTCCATAGATGTAGAGTTTGCTCCACTTTTTCATTCTTTGTGGATTTCATCCTCATTTTAATTACATTTACCCTAGAAAAAGCTTGCATGTTCAATACATTGTAATTTACAAGTATTATATGATCGCCATGAAACCCGTAGAATGTTATTGTTCAATAGATAGTATCCAACGAGTGGCTTTTATAGTTCACTTGATGGATCAAAAAATATGGAAATTTTCATCTTACTTTAATTTTAATTAATTAGTCGAATTTAATTCTGACAAATTAGATGAGTTAATTTTGACTTCCTTCTGATCTAGTGACCTATAATCTATGCCACATAACTCAAGAGCATTATTTTTCAATGGTTTATTACATTCCTGATCTCTATTAACTCAACTAATCATTATCTTCAATAGTCTATTACATTACTCATCTCTATTTCGTCTTTGCCACCTTTGATACCCACAGGCGAGTCATGACGTTCCACTATTACTGGATGGACAGGGCTGTGGTTGTTGAATGCTTCATTGGTTTCTCTCTTGTAAACATACAACCTAGAGACAATTAGGAAGAATATAAAATTTAGAAAGCTAAGAATAGACATGCAAGCATATTAATAGTAAATACGAGATGCGTTCAGATTGTTTAAAACCCAGCTAGTGTGGCCCTTTCTTCCACTGATCTTAGCTATACCTTCCAAAAAAAATGTATTTAAAAATCCCCCAAACCCTAATGTACTACAATATAATGCAGTTCCTATGCTTTGCATGCTCTCGGGGGTTTTATTATAAAAGAATTCTAACTTTGTTGTATCAAGAAAGGCTTTTGTTATGCCTCCCAACAAAAACTGAGGAAGCAAAATGAAAACAGTGAGTGGGGATACTTGTTTTCTATAGCCTTCAAAATCATGAGCTTTCACAACACTAATCCCTTTCATATCGGTTACAGGGGCCACTGCCATGCATACCATGTGGACAAATATGCCAATACCCATCTTCTGTAAGATTGTGATGCCTCGGGGGTTTCCCGTGAATTTTCTGAAAATCCTTACTAACACTTTGTCGTAGACTATAATGGATACCGACATTGATAAAGCAAAAAAAATGATGTGAGCGAGCCTGTGGGGATTTCAAAATGAGAACCCATATGTCTGTTTAGTGCCATTCCTTCCTTTACGAATAACATGGTTCCAACGGAAATCAAGGTGCTTGTTATGAACAAAAGGACCCAAATTGGAATCATTTGGAGCATCAGCCTAGTTTCTTCTACTTGCGTTACAGGACATAGCTTCCATCGACTTGTTGAACCATCCTTTGTTGCTGCTTTTGTTGAATATGTAATTTCAACGCAACATTTAATATGCCCAAAACCACCAAAGTAAAACCACAAACCCGCGGTAAGTTTCTCGGGACCGCTTTTGCGTGAAGTGGTTTTAGTACATAGGCGATCAGAGAAAATATAGTGTTGACGCGTGGGAGAGGCATGAAATCACCCTCTGACAGTTTCTTAGAAGGTAAATGTCGATTAAAAAGCTCTTCTGATATCTCTGTCCGCCATCTGATCTGCTCCATCAATCTCCGCCGTCGATTGTTCCAAGATGCATACGAGCCTGCAGTTAATGTTACGTGGAGTAAAATTAAGTTTCATTGACCATACCTTTTATTTATGAATTGTCATATGTGTAGGTAGATTTTTATGTTTTTTTTACGGCAAGTATGGGCGTGAATTAAATAATGGTATGGGCAAGTCAACATTACTTTTTAATGTTTTTGCCATATAGTTTTTATTGTATGTGTGTGTGTTGCATATAGTTTTTGCACACGGGAGAAGAGAGCTTGCAGTAGCCGAAAAGCACAAGGGAAACACAACAGTGTAAAAGTCTCCCGACAGTGAATGAAATTAAGGATTCCTTCTTACAGGTGTTTGTATTGTTTGTTGAAACGAATGACAAAGAATTTTTTTTTTGAAATGTAAAATCTCCAACATTTCGAATGTAATGAAGAATTTCTCATAGAAGTGAATGTAAAAGAATTTATTTTACAACAGTAAACTTATGTAAGAATTTCTATTCTTACAGCAGTAAATGTAATAGCTATTTTACAGCAGTAAATATGAAAAGAAGATTTTACACAGTGGTGTAAAAATCATTTGTAAAAGGAGATAGAGTAATTTCTTTTGAAATGTTTTGGTGAATCCCTCTCAGCATAGAGGATGAATATGTATCATCGATTTTTGTTTTAATGAATATAAATCTTTTATGGTGGTGCAATACTCTGTTCTCAGTATATTTTCTTTAAAAGGCTTCCCTGTGCAAAAAGATCCCGGATTAAAGGAAACAGAGCATTGCCTCTGTGTGCTTGAATTGTTTGTTTTTCGGATTTTACCAGAAAAATCCCCAACAGTGGTATCAGAGCTAGCTTAGGCTCTTTGAAGGTGACAAAGAAGTTGAAGGGAGGATTCTTTTGTTGCAGCATTAGATCTTCTCCAGCAGAGTGAAGGCTCAGTCAAGAAAATACTCAAGGAATGGCCAGCACGAGCACTGGTATGGGTATGTTTAACACCCAGCTCCCACAGTTTAATGGGAAAAACTATGACTATTGGGAAATAACCATGAGAGCCCTGTTTGCCTGTCAAGATTTATGGGAATTAGTTCAAGATGGTTTTGAAGAACCAACAGATGAAAATGAGTTCAATAGATTAACTCTAGCAGAGAAGGATCTGCTGAAGAACAATAGGAAGAAGGACTCAAAAGCCCTTGTACTTTTGTATCAAGCAGTGGACCAGAGTGTGTTTCCAAGGATAGAAGCAGCTAAGACATCCAAAGAACATGACAAACTCTCAAAACAGCCTATCAAGGCATGGAGAAAGTGAAGACAGAAAAACTACAGTTGCTGAGGAGAGACTTTGAGAATCTGTGCATGAAGGAGTCAGACAACATTGACTCATTCTTCACACATGTAATTGGTCTGATCACACAGATGAGGAATCATGGAGAAACCATTGAAGAAAGGAGGACTGTGGAGAAAATATTGAGGGTATTACCCTCAAAGTTTGATGCTATTGTCACCACCATTGAAGAGACAAAGGATCTCTCAAACTTTTCAGTTCATGAGCTACATGCATCACTGATAACACATGAGCAGAGATTGAGTAGGAATAAAAACTCATCCCTACAGCAAGCCTTTAAGACCCACATGTCCTTTGGAAGAGGAAGAGATCAAGGTAGAGGAAACAAGAGAGGAAGAGGCAGAAGTCAGAACAAAGGTGGAAGGAACAACCCAACAAATGCTCAAGGAAGAGGCAGCAATCCAAATCAGAACCAAGCCCATGGCAGCAGCCAACAAAGAGGACAACATCATGCTCAAGGACAAAGGTATGAAAAATCCAATGTCCAATGCTATTATTGTAAAAAATATGGGCATTATGCCAATGAATGTAGG
>APFE031529670.1:24935-47686 GCA_000404065.3 Pinus taeda | reverse complement strand
TGGTAGTTGTACCCCTTATTAATATTGTTGTGCCCCTATTGCCCCCATATTGTTATTACTGTGCCCCATAGAATGTCTCTATTGTTATTTTTGTGGCTTTATATTATTATTGTTAGGTCGGCTGGGTTATATTGTGACTCCTTAGACTCCTATATATAGAAAGGAGGTTTTGTCATTTGTATCATCCAAGAATTGTTCATTTATGTAATGTAAAGGAGGTTGCCCCCTCGAAGAGGCTGAATTCTAAGGAATTGATCTATCTTTTATATCTTTTCTTGAACTGGTTTCATAACAACCACAGTGTCCGTACAGTCCATACAATCATCCGGGTATTCCTTTGGAATTATCCCCTTGAACATCTTCGGTTGTTCGTCGTCATTTGTTTACACCCATGGAATTAGAAGGTGAGATCCTAGTCTCCTCTCTAGGTCACTCAGAGGTGTCTGCTACACACACTCCTCACATTTTCGATGAGCAGGGATATCCATTCCCTCCTGAAGGTTTCCCTTATACAAGAAGCATTATGACCAATGTTTATCCTAAGTTACCTCGTGATTAAATTTCATTAGCTCAGTTGGTGACAGGCACCCATAGTGCTTCCTCATTATATCACAACCCTATTTAGTTGTCTGACACTATGCCTACCTCAGGTTCATTCATTCTTTACCTGACATCTCATCCAATGGTGCATTTTGCAGTCACTTCAGTTCCGGTGCAACTCACCATTTTGAATCCACTTGTTTCGTCAGTCCAAGTTACTCATATGTTTCAACTGAAAATTTCAAGTCAAGTCTCTGTCAATTCTCTGATCCCTCTAGTAAGTGGACAGGCCGTGCCACCACCTGGGGGGACAATCTGAATGTTTCTATGATGTTTGGAACAACCAATGTCAGTGGCTCACAAGCTCACATGGCTGGAATGAACCAGCCCTCTTCTGTTGCTATTCTGAACCCTGTTGGTCCTAATGGATTGAGTAATGTCAAATGCCAACAACCAAACACTATTGGTCCTTCTGGGCCAAGTAACGTCCAATACCAGCAGTCGTATGTGGCTCAAGTTCAATACCGACCTCCTTATGTTCCACATGGTTCACAAGCAATGGTCCATCTGCCTTATATCCCTCAAGATGGACCTTATGTTAAGCTTGGTCCATCTGTTGCGCCTAGTGGATATGGCCAGATCCAGTTCGGGAACTTTCAGGGAACTGTCCAAGTACCATTATAGTAGCAAGGACCACTTTTGCAGTATCAAGGGCAACCTTCGTAGTAGCAAGGGCCATCCTTGCAACAACAAGGGAAGACAATGCAACATCAAGGACAATTGCAACAACCACAGGGGCAACCCTTGCAACAAACCTTGCAGTCGTAGACGCAGTATGTTCCTTAACCCTCCCAGCCTATGTCCTCGCAAGGTCAACCTCTGTAGCCGTAGGGACAACCCTTGCAGCCACAAGCTCAACCCTTGTAGCAGTAAGGTCAACCCGGGCAGCAACCACCCTTATACTCATATCAGCAGGGTCAACCTTTGCAAGGGCAAGGTTAAGGTCAAGTCCTGCAACAACAGGCCCAAAATCCTTATGTCCAAGGGAAACAGGTTCAAAATCCTTATGTCCAAGAGCAGAAGGTGAAAAATCCTTATGTCCAAGGGAAATAGGTCCAAAATCCTTATGTTTAAGGGAAGCACGTGCAAAACCCTTTTGTCCAGGGGCAACAGGTTCAACACCCTTATGCCCAAGGGCAACAGGTGCAAAATCCATATGACCAAGGTCAACAGGCTCAACAACCTTTTAAACCGTATGTTGCTTATCAACAGCCTATGGCTGGATAGTTTCAAGGCTATCAAGGTTAGAATCCTCCCTACGGTCAAGGTAACCTACAGTGGGGGCAAAATAAAATGCCATATGGACAAAAGCATCCACTATGGGGACAAAATCCTTACCAAGAAGGATGGGCTCTGCAGGCTAGGCCCGCTTATAGGCCTCAAATGCCTTTCATTACCCAATTACCATTCTTGGTCACATTGGAGTTGCCAGATGTGTCTAGACTCACGAATAATCATATTCTTCATTTGCCATATTGGCCTTCGGTTTCGTCTAATATTCTAAGCGATTGTCCAAAGTTTGAAGGAAAAGCAAAAGAGAATCCATAAGACCGCATGATGACATATCACCTCTAGTGCTCCTCAAATTTGTACGTTGATGATTCCATTCATCTCCGGCTTTTCCAACGAACTCTCACAGGTGTTGTAGCCATGTGGTACATCGAATTGCATCGAAGTACCTATCATGACTTTAAAACTCTCACTATGGCCTTTCTCACACATTTCCAGCTGCCGGTTCACTATGAAACTGGTACCCATCTGCTAATGTCACTCAAGAAAGACACTGCAACCCACATCTCCGATCACATCTGTGAATGGAGATGTCGGTGTCGCCTGATCAAGTATGAGATTGCTGATTAGTTATTGACCGAATGGTTCACCAAATCATTCGTTAGCAAAATTGCTGAGGACATTTCTATGGGCGGATGTGTCACTGAGGAACAAGTCATCGCGCGTGCCCAGTATCTAGATATCGTCTATTCACAATCTGGCATGTTATATGATATGTTACCCAATGTGCCCAGACCATCATCTGATTTGGTGACATCTAAGTCTTTGGCTACACCTCCTGTTGATGGACTAATTGGTTCAACGTCCTAAACCCCCGCAAAATATTCTTCCAAACAGAAGTCGGTCTCAAACACTGCTCCCAATGATTCTTCTCGAAATTCACGTTGTCCTGGTAAAACCTCAAAGGTTCGCATTGTACTGTCTACCACAATAGACAAATCCTCTAAAGATAAAAAGAAAGGTAAAGGTAAGGGTAAAGTCGATGCCCTGAAACAGGGCCCTCCTAAGTCGTCTGCTGGTGATGCTTCTCAACAAAAGCCCAAGTATCCATGCCTCATCTGTGAGGATAATCACTATACTAAAGATTGTCCTCAATGATATGAAGTTAGTTGTTTGCTCAAAGGGACCCCATTTGTCTTGAAAGATCCCTTTCCATCCCAGCAAACCCAAATGGTAGACCAACCTCAATCATCCGCTTCTTCAAGTTCACAAGTGTTCATGATGAATATGCCTATCAACGTGGCTACAAGATCAAAATATTATCAAACACCTACCTCGATAGCAGGGAAAGAGAAAGAACGTACCCCTTCTTCCTCCATCCCGTCAAGTTCCAGTCCTCTCCACATAGAGCGACCTAATCCCGATTCTGCCATTCGACCACCTTCTCGAGCTGTGATGAGAAAGTCCTCATACAAGTAGAACGCTCGCGCCGCTTAGCATTATAATATTGTTGAGGATTTGGCTCAGGTGCCATCAATTATGTCTGCTCTCAAGGTCCTTCAAAGCTATCCGTCTCAGTGGAAAGCATTACTGTCGACTATTGGATTTATTGATCCAACTGTCTCTAATCACATTTTTTTTGATATGGAAAACCATGTTCCGCGTTTACCTTATCAAATTGCATTTCTCATTCAGGTCATCATAAATGAGAAAACCATTCATAGGATCGTCATTGATGAAGGTGCTTCTACCTGCATCATGTCTATCACTTGTTGGAAGGCAATTCTTTCTCCTACTTTGAATCAATCACCTAACACTATGGAAGCCTTTGATGGGTGTGATTCTTGACCATACGCTGTCCTTCCTAACCTTGCCATTACTTTGGAGGGTAAGACAGTACACATCGAAGTAGAGATTGTTGATGTTAATCTTAACTATAATCTCCTACTTGGATGGAGTTGGACCCATGCCATGCATGTTGTAGCCTCCTCCCTTTTCCGCGTGATCCATTTTCCCCATCAAGGGAAGAATGTTCCTTATGTCAAGCACACCAATGCTCCTTATAAGAGTGTGGGGGCATGGATTTTTAAAGATCCCACTTTGATGGGTATTTTTCCGCTCCCACCTCCACATGTTGCCTCTGTCAACATGATCTCGGTCAAGTTTGATCCTTGGGTCATTCCCTCACCGGATCTTGTTGATAATGGGGCGAGGTTATGTCGTTAAGCCCCACCGAAATTAATTATGCGAAGATTGTTTCGACCTCCTGTGATCATTCTGTTTCGAGGTTCTCTCTCAACACGTATTCTCAATCCCCGTGGCTTGGTTCTTCAAAATCTCTTGATCCTTAGCTGAGACTTTTCTTTTTGACGAGAGTATATTGAATTAATGTCTCTGGAGGAAGTACCTTGGAACGACACTCATCATTGTTCCTCGTTCTTTCCTGGCCCGACGGTCATGTCTACTTGTCTTGAGAAGTTCTCTTCTCGATTCCCGACCCAACCACTTTAGACGCGGATTATGACTCATGAAGTTTGGTCGGAAGGGAACGTGGGTAACATTACCCAAACAATGTCGATTGATATTTCTATCAAGCCTAGTGTCGTTGAAAATGTCCATATCGGGGTAACTTGTTCTCGTGATAAGATCAAGCTTTATACTCATCTGTTCCAAGAATTCTGAGATGTTTTCACGTGGTCATACGAAGAAATTCCTGACATTGACCCAAGGATAGTCGTGCACGAAATTCCGACTTACCCTCACGCGAAGCCCATTCGCCAACAGCTTCGTCTAGTGCACCCTAGAAAAGCGGCCATCATCAAGGGTGAAGTTGAGAAACTTCTTAAAGCTGGATTTATTTATCCAATCCTTCTTACAAATTGGGTGTCTAATATCATACCAGTGACAAAGAAACAAGGTACTATTCATGTTTCGTTGATTACCATGATCTGAATCATGCCTGTCCAAGAGATAATTACCCCACTCCTTTCATAGAACAGATCATTGATGAATGCACTGGGAGTGAAATCTTTTCCTTTATGGATAGTTTTTATGGTTACAACCAGATAAAAATTACACTGGTTGATCAAGATAAGACAACCTTTATCTGACTGTGGGGGACATTGTGTATAAAAAGCTCCCTTTTGGCCTTAAGAATGTTGGGGTTACATTTCAAAGAGCGATGTCTTATGCATTCCACGACATCAAAAACATCGTTCAACCTTACTTGGATGATCTTCCTGCTCATTCACGTAAGCGCCATGACCATCCTGATCATCTCCGACAAATCTTTCTTCACTGTAGATACTACAACATTCAGTTGAATCCGCATAAATGTGTCTTCTTCGTCGAATCCAGACGTCTCCTCGGCTTTATTTTTTCAAAATAAGGAATTCGTTTTGATCCTCTTAAAGTTGAGGCTATTGTGAATTTACCCCTTCCCTCTTCATTGCATCAACTCCAGAGTCTGCAAGGGAAAGCAAATTTTCTCTGTCGTTTTGTACCAAACTATGCTGAGCTAGCTTCATGGTTCACCCGGTTGCTCAAGCAAGGAACATCATTCGTTTGGGATGAGGCTTCCCAAAAATATTTCAATAATTTAAAATCTATCCTCATTAACGCTCCTTTGTTGCACCCTCTGAACTATCATCGAGATTATTTCCTTTATCTAGCTGCATCCTCTAGTACCATCGCTATGGTGCTAGTGCAAGACGATGACGAAGGTAATGAACATGTTATTTACTACCTCAGCTGCAATATCCTTGATACTAAGATGTGTTATGCTCGTGTTGAGAAGTTGGCTTTGGCTGTTGTTCAGGCTGTTCAACACTTTCAACATTACATTCTTCTTTGCACAACGACTGTGATTTTCGAGTAAAACCCCATGACTTACATCCTGAATTGTCAGTTGCTTAGGGGCAAGTATTGCAAGTGGATTGTCGTCCTCTAGGAATTCGATTTGGTGTTCACTACTACCAAATCTAAGAAATCACTTGTCTTCACTAAGTTGATTTTTTCTCTTCCCTCTACTTCTCTTCCTGTTAGTGCTGATGAGCAGCTCCCTGACGAGACTCTTTTTCTGATTAGCACTCTCAACCCTTGGTATGGTGATATCATCATGTATCTCCAAACATCCACCTTCCAGTCTGCATTGACCAAGGATGATCGTCGACACATTCGGCATCAATCCCAACCTGACCGCATCATTGGAGATACTTTATACCATGTTGGTGTTGATTCAATTCTTCGTTGATGTCTAACTGTTGAGGAGGCTTAGAGAGTCTTGAATGACTTACATTCTGGCGCATGTCGCATTCATCTGTCTGGATATGCTACTACTCAAAAGATACTCCTTGCTGGTTATTTCTGGCCCTCCATCTTCAAGGTTGCATCCTTGTTGTTCGCAAATTCCATGAGTGCCAGATTTATTAGCAAAAAAAACGCACCCCACCCGCTCACCTTCACCTCGTTATTACCGTTGATCCCTTTTCGAAATGGGGCATTGACTATATGACATGTAACCCTCGTTCGACCAAGGGGCATGGTTATATTATCGTTGTCGTGGATTACTTCACCAAATGGGCCTAAGCGATGCCTACTTATTCTGCTGATGGTAAAATGGTGGCTCAATTTCTATTCAATCATGTTATTTCCAGGTCTGGAGTGCCTCAGGCCATTGTCACCAACCATGGCTGCTCCCATTTTTGCGATTACATGATGGCTGAGCTGACTTATACGTTGGGCTTGTGCCACGATGTTCGACCCCATACTTCCCTTAGGCCAATGACCAAGTTGAAGATGTGAACAAAGTCTTGGTTATGATGCTTCAGTGCACCATTGGGATGCACATGTCAAATTGGCATCTCATGCTTTTTCAACTTCGTGGGCTTACCAAACCTCAATTAAAGACGCCACTGAATTTACCCCTTTCCAGCTCATCTATGGTTTGGAAGCAACTTTACCGATTAAGTGTGAAATTCCCTCACTCAAGCTAGTTGTGGAACTTCTCCTGGAGACCTCACCTCAAGAAGAGTGCCTCTTGTACTTAGAATGACTATATGAAACTCTCCATCTTGCTGCTTTAGTCATTGAAGCACAAAAACAGTGGGTTAAGTCTCATTTTGATTAGTCGGTATCCCCTCATGCTTTTTCTGAGGGTGATTTGGTTTTACTGTATGATCAAACTAATGATAAGTTGGGGGCAGATAAATTCAAACCCATGTGGCATGGGCCCTACATTGTTAAACGTGTGTAACGAAAAGGGGCCTATGAGTTGATTGATTATGAGGGAAATCGCTTAGACAAGCCCCACAATGGGTTGTATCTCAAAAAGTACTATGCCTAAGTTATCTTGCATGGCTACTTTTGTACAATGGTGTGTTATTCATTTTTGTGTAGTGTGGTTTGGTGTTTTGTTTTTCAAGCAGCTTTCCTACTTACTATGTCTTCGCTTGCTTTGCAGATGTCTATGAATCCTCACATCATTTTCGTTGGTGGTGCTTTCTGTAGTACCCGAAATATATCCTCCGTGGCATGGGCCATTTATGACCCCCATGGTGAATTGATTGATCTTCAAGGTATTTGTTTAGGTTGAACAACTAATAACATTGCTGAGTATAGCACAGTTATCGAATTGTTGTCATAAGACATTTCTCTTGACATTCGGGAATTGGTTGTCAACCTTGATTCACAACTCGTTATTCTTCAACTTATTGGGAAATATTCCATCAAAAACCCTCAGATATTGAGAATGTATTTGCGTATTTGTCTCCTAGAAAGAAATTTTGATTACATCACATATCATCATATTCCTAGGCATATGAATACATTAACAGATGCATTAACTAATTATGTGTTGGACAAACATTTGCAAAATATGTGAAAAATAAAAACATTTGTACCATAGTAAGTAAGAAAATATAGCATATATATATATATGTCGATAATGTTTAAGTGTCATACACCAAAACCCCAAAAATAATATAAGTGTTCAAAAGTACATCCGTGGCTCGTAGGCCTCAAAATTGTAAATGCTAAACCTATAGACTACTCATCATGATGCTCATGATAGCACGTTACTCCTCGTACTACACAAGTCAGTAGTCGGCGGATCTGGTCTGATACCCCCACTATGTGTTGCTGATACTGGCATGGGATGTCACCCACCCGGGCATACTCTGGGATACCTCTGGTCAATCCCTCGATGTTCTGCGCAATTTCCTCCTCGTTATCGATCCTTCCTGATAAGGAGCGATATCAAACTACCGAGCAACGTGCCTGGCGATTGGGGACATCCCGGTTGGTCGCTTTGGTCCCACATCTGCATTTACAAATCAAAATGTCATGAATGCATATATTTCAAAAATAAAATAAAAAAATAAAATATCAAAAGTATTTTGTTTACCTCCATCATCATAATATTCTCCTTTGGGAGTGGCATATCTGGATCGCTGCAGAAGTCGGTACCGCTATAGGGCCAATCCTCTACTACGATCAATTGCCACCTTAGCCACGAAAGGAAGGCAGGCTTGTATGACATATGCTAGTCCCCGATGATTCTAGGCATCAATTCACTCCATCGGACCATCCGTGGGTCTCGTGGCAATGGCGGGTTCACATCTGCAAGCTGGTAGTGAAAATAGTGAGATTCCCTCCAAAAAGAAGGTCACTAGAAAGGAACCATATCCGAACTGCTTCAGGTTTCCTACCTTGGCTTTGGATAACTGGCACTTCATGTTTACCTTCATGGCTTCCGTCTATTTGAAGATAGTTGGCACCGTACAGTCTATAGCATATTGGAACTTGGATTTGTTGGACTCATGCAATGCCTGAGCTCCAACCACTCTGTTTATGGTTAAGAGAAGTGTTTTCAATACAAGATCGTTAACACTTGTGATATCAACCTTGCCGCTCTTTGATTTCAATGCTTCTGGGTAGTGTTCTGCAAGCAACATGTTCATACTTTCCCCAATAGGCCTGGCCCCATACATTTTGACTGGTTGAATGGCTCCCCTCTTCGGGACAATCCAGTTATGAAATAGATGTAAGAAGTTTCTAAATTCATTTCTTGGTCCTAGATCAAAAATATTTCCTGGTTAACATCCCAAAGACTGATCAAATATTGCAGCAGCTCGGGTTGAGCCTAAAGATCCGATGTGAGGAAGAATTTGAGGAGCCCACAGTTCCTCAGGGAATTGAAATAGTTTGGGTTTGCCAATGCTTGTGAGTCGATTGCCTCATGCTCACATTCTTTCCAATCGACCATTTTTCGTTGTGTTTTGCCTGCAAAAACCATAAATTCAAGTCAACATTCATCCTTGACTGAAGAAATCTGGTTGAAGCAGAGAAATCAAGAAAAAATTTGAATTCTTTTATGTTCACAGCGTCGACACGACTGTTTTAAAAATAGTAGCACTGACGACACACATGACGGTGTTTGTGACCCTCGATCGGCACGACCCCGTGCCTGGAAATCGCAACGATTGAGGGCGATTTTTTGTTGTTGTTAAAATCTCCTCAAAAAATCCAAAAAATAGTTAAAAATAGGAAAAATAAGCATGAAAATGAAGCTAAGGGTCTCAACTCTTACCTACAACTGACGGATCATGAATGGTTTCTTGGATCTGTCGTACTCTGCTCCTGAAAATCTAGGGCACAAATGGGTGAAAATTTCTCCACACAATGTAAAAAGGTAAAATGGTAAAAAAAATTTACTTTTCCCCTTTTTATTCATTTTTCATGATATTTTAGGTTCTTTAAAGAATTTTTCACCTATTTTATCTCATAAATTGGATAATATGTTTAACTTTTGTGCAGCGACAGGTGATAGGTTGCTGATGATGGTACTGTAGTTGCATTTAAGTTCTTTTTTCGACTCGTAAAAACTCAAATGAAAAGATCATTGGGTATTTTTCCCTTTTTAACTCGTTAAAGAGAATAAAAACGTGGGGTCCGCTTTCAAGCTCTTTTCCAACTCTTTAAAGATGAAAAGTTTGTCGAGCTCTTGTCTTTTTGAACTTGTTAAAGCCCGCGAAACGTCGTTTACCCAGTATAGGTTTGCCCCTTTTTTGGGCTGGGATAAAATATTTATCAAAAAGGTACTCCTTGACTAAAATGGTCAAGTAGTTCTCTCAAGTATTATTTTGTACCTTTTCGTGCTTGAGAGACACAAATGTACGAAAATGGACCATGTGGGGTTTTCTTTTCTGTTTCTTTTTCAAACTCTCTAAACATGAAAAAGTTACCGAGTTACACCTTTGTCGGAATCGATAAAACATTAAACAACATCGGATTCATTGCCATGGTGAACATGAGCCTTTCCTTCCTAGGGCTCATTAATCCTACTAGGTCAGATTCATCCGAAGGATGGACTTACAGTGAAAGCACATGCTATCCCCTTCAAGCTTGCAATTAAAAAATAATTGGGGTAACTGCCATAAATGGTGGGGGAAAATGTGAAATTCTACGAGTTGTGTCAGCAACTCACTCTTGAAAATGACACTTTATGCTTCGTGTCGGGTTGGGATATCCTCACTTCATCGTTGAATTTCCTGGGTTGGGCCATTCATTTTTTCCTTCCATTTCATCTCTATCGCGTCATCACGACCCCCGATCCTATGGATCCAAAAGCTGCCAAAATCCGGAGTCATGTCGCCGATATGTTCAAGAGTTGTCCTTCTGTAGTTACACTCCTTCCTGATTCTCTGTATCATCCATTATCATTGCATCCCTTCGTCTCGTGTCGATGATGTGGGATACATCATGGCCTTCCTTCAACACGGTCACTTCCTGTCGATTTCAGCTCATTATCCGAGATGTTGGTCGAGAGACTCCCTTCCAGTACCTTAGAGCTTGCATGCCTTAATGGCAAGTTATTCGCACTCGAAGACAAGTTCACATCATTGGCTTTCGATCAGGTGATTTCATGGGTGTTCGACTTCAGTTCCTTATTCAAATTCTATGGATTGTGTTGCTGGTACCTTAATCGCCATCGTCATTATTGGTGGCTTCTCTCATGCTTGTTAACGGTTCACATCATTGATCGGTAATCAATCGATTTTCTAGCATGTTCAACTTCGACACATCTATTCACATGTTAGAATTTGTACTTTGGTCGGGTCGTGTTGGAGCGCAAGACCTTGGGCTCAGATTACTAAAGTTCAAGTTGTAAGGCGATGTGACATGATCATGATGATATACATGTCTCTCTCAGATGGATGGTTGCGACCATACCATGAGTTGTTATATGTGATCCTTCTCATTATTGGATGGTTGTGACCATACCTTAGTTTTGATATGATCCTCTTTATTGGATGGTTGTGCCCATGTCATGGATCCATTCACATGATCTCACTCTAGATGGCTGCATCCATACCACTATTCATGTATCATTTGTAAAAGTTTAAGTGATGTATATGTATATATGCTTGCTCGCAGGTTTTCCGATGACAGACTATGGTTCCCCGCATCTACTTGTAAAGCATTTCACCCCACTCTAGTTCGACCTTCATGATTTAGGGGGCATCTGTTACACAAAATTTTTTCACTGTACCTATACTCCCCGTTCCTTGATCCTGGAGGACCTCTACAAGAACCCTACATGCTTTCTCATCATGAAGAGACTCCCATTATGTCCCTCTTCATGAGCAGAACATTTCCCTTTTGCATCATTTCCCAAGAATCTTCCTTTTACCCTAGTTTACAAGACTGGCACTAATGACCCATTTCCTACTCACGTCGATTTGCAGAGTTTGAAACTCGGCCTAGCACCGTACGACACAAATGAGATTTTTCTTAGTCACGCTGATCCTCTCTTGGCAAGTTTTTTTAAATATGGAGTCGAAGCTTCTAGGTCTAGAAGCTTTGTAACGGAAGTCTGGTAAATGGTCGGGTTGGATGGAGCTGAGGAAGTCAGCTTGGGATCCTTTCCCCTATTAAGATGGAACAAACCAAAGAGGTAAGCCCTCTCCCATCATAAGAGGATCCATCTCCTCTCCATCAAAGCTATATTAACTCCTCCTTTTCCAAGCTAATCAAGTCTTAGTATTTTTGGAGCTTGAATAACCAGTAAGATATATATAGCTTGTAGCTTTCTAGTTTATGTTTGTGGAGGGAGAATAGTGTGTTTGGCTTGGTTTGGAACTAAAGGGAAGAAGCCTTAAAACTTCCATTGTTGGGGCTATCCATGAGATGCTAGCAGAGGTTTGGGAACCTAGATACGTCAGAGGAGACCCACAACATTAAGGTTTTCGTTGTAATCTCTTTCTGAACTTATATGAATAAAACTATTGATGGATTTCCTACATTAAGTGTTATCTTAAATTTGATGGCTTAAGATTCCTTCACCTTTTAAGTAGGCTGAATGCAATTTGTATGTTATCACGCTTTTTTTGTTGTTTGTTTGCTTGTTTCAAGTATTCGAAGGAAGGAAATGAAATGTAGCTGGAGTAAAGAAGCAAGATCATTACCAAGTGGAATAGTGTTCTAAGAGGTAGGCCCTCTTCTTTGATTCTAGCATAAGAAAGTTTTCCATAGATTGTTTGTTTGTGGCTAGACCCGCTCTCTCGGGCTAGAGGAATTGTCTTTGTCCGCATCGAGATTTTCCTACACCACGGGGGGCGGAGGGGGTGGTGGGGGGCGTGCGGCAGGTGAATCAGTATTTTAAAAACCCACTTAAACTTTTATTTTCTTATCCATATTTCTATACACGACTATAATGAAGCAAACCCACGTATGTATGTGACTACTATGCATACAACTAGCGTATATGTAGTTAACTAAATTTTCAGTTAATACATCATCTGTTTAACTTGAACTAGTGTATTAGTACTTCATTAGCCATTAATTAAACAATAACCATGTGTAGTAAGAACAAAATAAACCATCACACATAAGAAACACATCAACTCACATGAACACCAAGATTCTTAGGTGGAAACCCAATGTGGAAAAAAACCACCGTTGTTGTCGTCTTTGTCTTCTTTTTATTATAAATAAATACTTATTATAATCTTGTAATGGCGCAAACTCATACCAACATGTAGGAACCCACTTGCAGAAGGCTACAACCTTCTCACATTCTCCAACACCCACTGGAAGAGAGCTCCAACCCCCTGAGTTCGTTTAGTGGCTCCCACTGGAAGGGAGATCCTACCCCTTGATTTGATTTACCAGCTACCACCGGAAGGAAGCTTTGGCTCCTTTATTGAAGGCTCCAACCCTCAACACCTTCGTGGACCACGTTTCATAAATTTTCAAACTGCATCCACCTAATACAAAAGATCACAACTTGTAGGCCACTTTTCATCAAATTTTCAGATTGGACCCACTACCATCATTTAAACCCAATACCAAATCAATCAACTTATTCTCAAACAGACAAAGCAGTTAGATCACTGTAATCAGAATACCAATAATGAACCCAAACACTGCATCAACTCGCTGAACCAATTGAAAACCATGATCAATAAAATGTCAAAATATATATGCTACTTTGCTTTATCAAATCCACGTGTATGTATGACTTCCTTGAAGCATACTTGCGTACAAATATAAAAAAATTGAACTCTGAAACTGAATCACTATCATTCTGAAACAAACACTGAGTTGCACCTTGAACCACTGAATTATTATGAAATAATCACACAATCATCACAAATCTTCAATCACATACATCTAGCAACATCATCACTCTTCAATCAATCAATTCAACTTCAATCACCACTATTAAACCCAGATCATCAAGTAAGACTCCATCGGTAGACAACATAAACAAAACAAGATTGATTAGACCAATCAAACATCTTATTCAACAAAACCCTAGATTATATACACGCTTTCCATAAAACATTTCCGCATGTATAAACGCTTTTCAAGAATCAAACCCATGTACAGATCTGCCCAAAGTGCAGAATTGATACACGACTTACTAGAATTAATCCTGTGTATGTACGCGCCTTTCAGGTTATCAAACCCACGTACATATCTGGAACTATTGACTTATAGCGTCGATGCACACCAGACCTTCAGAACAAATGCATCTCTGGCATACATAATAAAACATGCACCAAACAAATATTACAGATCAAATCAATCCATTATCAATATGGTCATTTTAGATCTATTGGATCTGATCCATCATCAAATTTTCGGGTGCATACTTAGTTTCAGGTCAAACTATTCATTAATAGCCCATTACATGCACACTTGCTTCAGATCTAACTATTAAATCTTCATTACTTTCACACCCAAACACTTTGATCTTAATCTCCTTATATAGCTTATGCCTTATCCAATATCATAGGTAAAACCACACTAATATCAATTATATTCTTTGAAAGGATCAATTATTTTTTATTGGGCTCAATACTATGGGTTAATACCATGGTAAAAACCCTTGGTGTTTAGAATACCATGGTACAAAAACTGTACACACCTTTTCTTCTTCATACTCGTGCATGTACATAGATTTGCTTCACAGAACCCGTGTGTACCTATCAAACATCCCCTTCATCATTCCTCTGTCTCTGAATTGCTATTCCTTTGTCCAAAATTTTTGTCATATGTAGACACATTCGGTTGACATCTTCATCAAGTAGGTTTCCATCAAGGACAACACATTAGTCATAATGCCAACAATCTCCCCATTTGGACTTGATGGCAACCACTTTGGTGTTTGGTCACCACAACCTGTAAATACCTGTGAACATATCAAGCTAAGCACCAACATTTTCAAACACCAAGTTACTCTCCCCCTTTGACATCAAGGGAAAAGGGTTGACCAATGTTGAATGAAGGCTTCTCTCCCTTTGTTGACATGAGCACTCTAGATATGATCTGCTGAGAATGAATTATGAGAACTGACCATGCCCCCTTGAGCACATGCTAAATTTTCTGAAGAGAAAAGAAGTACATGATTCTATGACTCAATCAGACATGACCTTTCCTATCACCAATGACTCATGCTTACATTGATCACCCAACAAAATGGGGTTACAAACTACATCACATGCCCAAAAAGATGGGATTACATCACTTGACCACAATATTCCATATATGACTGAATTTTACAATGATTTATAACATAGGTCTTTACATGACCTTTACATCAAGAGACCAAATACCTTTATAGTTAGGTAACAAGTCCAAGATAGTCTTTAGTAAACACCATATACTATGTAGGATCTGCACCATAGATAGCAACAATAATAACTCATCATTAATATGCAAGATAAGAAAATTTAGCTTCAATATCATCAACTTGTCATTTTTTTGTAGAGATTAACTATCAACTCATCCTCTTGACCTTATCAATGTCAAATTTCTCTTTCCCTTTGTAGGAATATACTCAATCAATGTTCGTCAAAGAAGCATATATTTTCATGCATCAACTAAGCATATGCCATGTCTCCAAGTATCATCCAACAGATATAGCAGTAAAATATCAATAACCATATCTTCAAAAAACCATTTGCATCATATCATGTACATGTAGCTCGTGTAAGCACCATAGGCTTCATCCATGACAAGAAGATCATCATAAAATAGTCATAGCAAGGTCTACATCTACTTTCCACAACAATCCCCAACATATCATACATGTATCATCACTAGAGATTTTTCTATCATCCCAGATCTGATAAGCACAAACCATAATTAGCAACTCATGCATCATCATTCAAGAACTTCAGCAACATAAGCAACATCACCATTGATAAGAATCATTATGTACCAAGGAATTCTAAAGTAAACATAATTCCAATAATCCATTATTAGAAGCATAACAAATGTTCCCCCTGAACCTATGCCAACTGTTCACTGTCAGATTTGATCATATCATCTCATATGTTAGTAAGGACATCAAATTATCTTCATTAATCGGTTATCCATCAAGGCATAAAAAACTTATAAAAACCAAAACCACTTCTAAATAACACCAACAGACTATAACCATCAATCATTAGAACAAGAAATCCAAACAATAATTGTCTAAAACATATCAGATCCTTTTCCTAAGTCAGTCCCATTGCTTCTTCATAACAACAAAACATATGCGACTGTTCAGATCATAACTCGCGTATATATGCAACTTGTCTTCATAGGATCTGCGTACAGAAAGTAAAATATTGAGACTTCACAACTTCAACTCCCCCTGAGCCTGTACTATATATACCTGTTCACTGTTACTACACCAGATGCACTATTTGTAATATAAGCAATAGGAATATCAAAACAACCATGTGCATCATCATCAAGACAAAACATGTATTGCTCCCCCTGAGATTATACGTCATTGAGCCTGAGGACCTCATAATCATTTTCTGCTCTTATGAGGTCATGTACTTCACATCACATCTGCACTGTGAGAAGTAAGCTTCAAGAATCAATGGACTGCAACAGGGACAATCTTCCCTATGTTTTTGACTAATGTTCCTTCTTCCTCCAGATCTATTTTTCTAATTATGTGTTGAAACTTATCCCATCTCCTCGTTCTATTTTGTATACTTGACCTGCAATTAGTGGCCTTATACACAAATGAGTTACAAGAGAAACAATATCCATAAAACCATCCTTTGTGCCTAGGGATTGATCTTGAGCTTGATCTAGGATATTTTCTTATAGATGATTGATTTGATTCAACCTTTCTTTGCACAACACTATACTGATTTTTTTCCATCGCATTATGTATGATCATACCCAATGTCAACCTTGATCAGAGAACATTGTTGTTCATTAATAATCTTCTCTAGAGACTCATAAGCTTTTACCCATTTGTTGATCTTCTCATTTGGATTCTAATGTTTCACACTACTTTTCCTTTTCTTGGAGTTGTTTTCTTATTCTTTTTGTTATTTTATTGGTTGCTTCAAATTCCATTTTTAACCTCTTTATTTCTTCAATCATACTGTTTCCTTTTGATTGCAATTCTTTGTTAACATTCCTGAGTTTATCATTCTCCCTTAGAGTTTTGATCAAATCATCTACCTCACAACTATCTGATTCATTAATGGACTGATCTTCAAGATCCATGAGTACTAGATAAGAACTGTTAGAATCTGAATCATAATTTTCTTGATCGTCAGATTTGCTATGAATTTCTTCATTAGAGTAAAAGATTTTCTTATCAGAGAACTTCCTTCTAGCAACATTCTTTCCATTCTCTTTATGCTTTTCTCTATAAGGAAATTTAGATGCATAATGGCATACTCTTTCAAAAGCAAAACAATTAAAGGGAAGCTTACCTCTGAATCTTCCAGTACCCACTTGAAACTTTCTCACAAAGTTTTCTTCTTCCTCATCTGATATGTAGCTTGTGTCTTTGGGTGCTTCCTGTAGAATTTCTCACTGTAGATTAAAATTGATTATGCAATGTACTAAAGCAAAACACTTAATCTACTTCTACAATCAAACTTACGGAAGCTTAATTGATTTTGAGCAAGATCAAATAGAACACATATAACAGAGAATGAGAAATCGATCACACACGAACACAAAAGAATACTGGGGAAAGCCTCTGTTAAAAACCCCTCTATCTATATTGTCATACAATTGGAAATATCTCTGGATTACACAAAGCTTTAGCTCACAAGCTATCCATCTCTCAGTAAAATCTCTCAATGCTGCCCATAGAAAGAATAGACAACACATATGCCTTCCTCCAGTCCTCCAAGCCTCCTATTTCCTTGTGCAATTTCTCCTGGGTCCTTTGGCTACCACCTGAGTGAATTCTCCACTCACACAACTCACCAAACTCAGAAAATAATTGTGCAATCATGAAGGAGATGATTCCTTCTGCATGGATGAGTTTCCTATATAAGAAAATTCCTCCAACTGATAGTACATTTTCCATTCCTTTGATCTCAACTGGGTCTCTGTCTGAACTGACATGCATTGGTTATTTATGAGAGAATATTCAGTTATCTGGAGAACACTAGTTGCATGCATGCATGCATTAACTGACTGAACTCACAATTAGTTCCACAAACTGTTTGGAAACTAATTTAACTAGAACTAACTCAGTTAAATGAGCTAACTAATTACAACTCAAATACAACTCATCCTTATCTCCTTAATTAAGGGATAACTTCCTCAATCAAAGGGATAAATGTTGCATGTCTTCACAAAGACTTCATGTTTGAATTTCACCAACTAATTAACTCAATATGAATTAATTAATTATTTTTCAAACAAATGGTGAGACTAAATTCGAATTTTAATTCAAGGACAAATTAAAATTGGAATATATCCTGAAATGCTATCTATAGCAATGCTATTTTTAGCATTCCTTGTTGCTATTTTCAACACTGGTACCTGAAAGGCTATCTATAGCAATGTTATTTATAGGATTTCTATTTTTACCATTTCTTGTTGCTATTTTCAACACTCCCTCTCAACAAGAAAGGCATTCAATTCGAATCCAATTCCTGAACCTTTGGAATGTTTTGCATGAAACACTTCTCTCAAGTGTTGTTGCTCCAACAACTCCAAAAGAAAAAAATATACAACTTGAATCAATATGATGCATCTGTCATCAAAGTCTCTGACTGCTATTGCCTCTGTTGATTGAAAACTCTGCACCTCTGTGCTCTTCAGTATCTGACTGCAATAGCCTCTATCACTTTGATCTTTGATTGCATCAATCCCATTGATTTCTCCTGCTACATCTGTGCTGCTGCTGGTCCTATCTCCCAGCATTGCACCTCCTCTCATCATGTTGCATCGTGCTGCCCAATGCTGCACTGCAGCTTAGTTACTGAGAAGTAAGTTACTGATCTCCCAACTGACCTCCTTGTCGAGCTAGAAACACCCTCTGATGCTAAAGCTCCCTCTGTCGCTCCATCTGAATCTGTCTCTACCCACTCAGCCAGTCCTGCTACTCCTTGTCGGCGCTCCCGTAGTAAGGTCTAATCAAAGAGGCTGGGTACCTCAAGGATCCTACCCCTATTTCAGCCTTCTTGGGGCTATCACTCCACATCGCCCCACCTCCCACTTGGAGGTATGGATGCATGTGATCCCTCTGCCCACCTGGCTCAAAATTTCCCCCTACTGGAGGTCTCTGCATGAGTGGCTGCCTCCACTTGATCTCCTCTCGGCTTCTCCAGCTGTGGCTGCTCCACAACCTCCTGAAGCTGCTTCACCAATTGTGGCTCCTTCACAATTGTCTGAGACTTCTTCTGGCATTGCATGTTTAGAGGTAATGTACTCTCCCTCTCAACCACCAAGTCTCTAATAGTTGCCTTTCTCCTTAAGGCTTTGCATGCATCATGAAGCTCAAGAGCATATAGGTTCTTGACTCGTGAACTGATCTGCTTCACCTGTCTCGTGGTGATGTGTCTAAGGAAAACCTTTCCCTTACTGAAGACTACATCATAGCCTTTTTCCTCCAACATCGCGATCGATACCAAGTTCTTCTTCAGTCATGGCACATACTTCACATCTGTCAAGGTAATGCGAGCTCCATGCTCCCTCTAAAAAACAACCGTGCCTATTCCTAAGACACTATACTTTTCATCATTACCCATCTCTATGAGTATCTTGAGGTCTTTCTCCTCCAAGGTACTAAACAGACTCTTATCGTTGGTCATGTGGAATGAGGCTCCACTATCAAGAAACCAACCACAACCCATCATCAATGAAACCATGCATGCGATGAGGGTAAAATCCAATTCGAATTAAGAGGCCAATGCCTCACCTTTAGATCCCTCCTTAGATCCCTTCTCGGATTTCTTCAATGGACAATTAGTTGCATAATGGCCCACCTCATGACAATTAAAACATCACACTTTAAATTTTTCAATCTTCTTCCCACCATGAGAAGAACTCGATTTGGGATGAGAATCCTTCTCCTTCCCTTTGTTTGCCTTACTCGCTAAGGCACAATTTTCTTCGTCCTCCTTGGATGAAGAACCATCTCTGGTGCTTCTCTTGATCTCCTCCTGCATCAGATCAGACCACAGTCGTTCCCAATCTGGAAGTTTCTCCCTTCCATTTATTGAGTTTTGGTAGCTATGCCATCATGCTGGAAGACCAAGGAGAGCAAGACTCACCATGTCATCATCGGCTATCATGATTCCTACACTTCCAAGCTCATCCTTGCAGGTGGTGAGATTGTTTAGATATGTAGAGATCGTGTCGCCCTTTTCACACTTGATTTTCCGAAGCTTGTCTTTTAGTGCCAACTTCCTCTAATCGCTGTTGTTCTGATATAGATCCTTCAATGTTTTCCACATTGAAAAAGGTGTCTCCTTCCCATGGAGACTCGAGATAATGTGGTCTCAAACTCCCTCCAGAAGGATCCTCCTTGCTCTAGCCACACATTTCTTCCATTCCTCCAATTCTTGGGCATTAGCTGCTGCTGGCTTGGGGACTTCTTGATCAATGAAGTCCATCAAACTGTTGTCCTCTAATACCGCTTCCACATGATCCTTCCAAGCTATATAATTTGAGCTGCCATCCAGGGCATACTCGAGTCTCAAACCATTGAATGCCATTAGTGAAATTTGAGATGTGATAAGAATTTCAATTTCTATAATCAGAAACTTCAAACTTCGAACTTCTCCCTTTTTTGTATATTGTTCTCCGCTTTTATCACCTTTGCTCCGATACCATGTAGAATTTCTCACTGTAGATTACAGTGATTATGCAATGTACTAAAGCAAAATACTTAATCTACTTCTACAATCAAACTTGCGGAAGCTTAATCGATTTTGAGCAATATCAAATAGAACACATATGACAGAGAATGAGAAATCAATCACACATGAACACAGAAGAATACTCTGGGAAAAGTCTCAGCTAAAAACCCTGCTATCTGTATTATCGTACAAGTGGAAATATCCCCGGATTACACAAAGCTTTAGCTCACAAGCTATCAAGCTCTCAGTAATCCCTCAATGATGCTCATAGATAGAATAAACAACACATATGCCTTCCTTCAGTCCTTCAAGCCTCCTATTTCCTTGCGCAATTTCTCCTAGGTCCTCTGGCTGCCACCTGAGTGAATTCTCCACTCACACAACTCACCAAACTCAGAAAATAATTGCACAATCCTGAAGGAGATGATTCCTTCTGCATGGATGAGTTTCCTATATAGGAAAATTCCTCCAACTGATAGTACATTGTCCCTTCCTTTGATCTCAACTGGGTCTCTGTCTAAACTGAAATGCATTGGTTATTTATGAGAGAATATTCAGTTATCTGGAGAACACTAGTTGCATGCATGCATGCATTAACTGACTAAACTCACAATTAGTTCCACAAATTGTTTGGAACTAATTTAACTGGACTTAACTTAGTTAACTGAGCTATCTAATTACAACTCAAATACAACTCATCCTTATCTCCTTAATTAAGGGATAACTTCCTTAATCAAAGGGATAACTGTTGCATGTCTTCACAAATACTTCATGTTTGAATTTCACCAACTAATTAACTCAAGATGAATTAATTAATTATTTTTCAAACAACTGGTGAGATTAAATTCGAACTTTAACTCTCAATTTTAATTCAAGGACAAATTAAAATTGGAATACATTCTGAAATGCTATCTATAGCAATGCTATTTTTAACATTTTTATTTTTAGCCTTCATTGTTGCTATTTTCAACACTGGTACCTGAAATGCTATCTACAGTAATGCTATTTATAACATTTCTATTTTTAGCATTTCTTGTTGCTATTTTCAACACTTCCTTCCATTTCCATTTATATGTGGATATGAAGGATGCTTCTCTCATGTCCGAAGGACCACCTTTCCTCATCTCAAATGCTATCAATATTCCATGGAGTTGATCAAGTGTGAGACTTTTCAAATCCTGCATTTCTTCAATAACAGACTTTGGAATTGAACTTTGGAGTTAGTGATCTCAAAATTTTCTCAACAAAAATAGAATATTTTATGTCTTCACCAAGATTTCTCATGGAATTAACAATCTCATCAACTCTAAGAAAAAGTCTTGCAATTCTTTCATCATCATGCATTTTCAGTGTCTCATACTATTCTCTAAGTGGTTGGAGTTTAGAATTTTTTACCTTGGTGTCACCTTCATAACTTTGGACAAGATTATCATACATGTCCTTTTACTCTCTTCAGCTGCATTAATTTCATGAACTCGGTCTCAGCCAGAATTCCCAAGATGGAATTCACAAACTTTGCATTTCACACAAGTTCTTTCCTGCAGTATTTGTGGGCATGGCGGCTAGATATTGGTATCCACTTTCAACAATTTCCCATACATCAGCTCCCAATTACTATAAGTACGATCTCATCCTGAATTTCGAAAAGACAAAGTTAGTTCCATTAAATAAAGGTGGATTGATAGAAAATACTCCTTCTTGATTACTGATCTTGACGGATCTCCTTCAAGTGATTATGCTTATTCTAAAGGACCTGTTCCGATACCAATTGTTGGGAAAAATGTCGAGGGGCAGGGGGGGGGGGGGAGTGAATCAGTATTTTAAAAACTCACTTAAACTTTTCTTTTCTTATCCATATTTCCGTACGTGACTATAATGAAGCAAACCTATGTATGTACATGATTGTTATGCAGAAAAATAGCGTATATCAAGTTAACTATCTTTTCAGTTAATCCATCATATGTTTAACTTGAACCAGTGTATCATTACTTCATTAGGCATTAATTAAATACTAACGATGTTCAGTAAGAACATAATAAACCAACACACGTAAGAAACAAATCAACATACATGAACACCAATATTTTTAGGTGGAAACCCAATGTGGGAAAAAATCACCGCTACTATCATCCGTGTCTTATTTTTACTATAAAGAATTACTTCTTGCAATATTGTATTGGCACAGACTGTTATGAAACCAGCTCAAGAAAAGATAGAAAAGATAGATCAATGCCTTAGAATTTAGCCTCTTCGAGGGGGCAACCTCCTTTACATTACATAAATGAACAA
>APFE031529670.1:948-24091 GCA_000404065.3 Pinus taeda | reverse complement strand
ATAAAAATTGATCCGGTTATAAATATGAAGATGCAATACATACCTTTTGTAACAGTGGTACACCATGTAGATCAAAATATTGCTCCATCTGAGGTATCCAATTTACCGGATCCTTGCCATCAATCTTCCTCATCTTGCTTTTTCTTGATTTTAGGCGTTCGATCTTGAAACGAATGTAACTATGTCCTTTTGTATCTTTAAGTTCTGAAATTGTGATCTGTAGTAGCCCTCTTTGTCCTCTTTCCAACGCCACCAGTCTGATCCAAATTGGATTCTCCAAGGAAGAGTTATGCGAAATCTCCCACAGTGACCTAGTTATAGACTAGTTCAGTAGAGCAAACTTGTACGACGTGCCACGAGTCACTGTTTCAACCTTTGGTTTTGAAAAATATATACAAGAAACTCCAGTCCGTCCTCTTTCTGTACCTTCTTACGAAATTTCAATTTGATGCTCAGAGAGAAAATTATGACAATTTTCCCCAGGTCACCTGTTTGGAATGTAATTTAGGAGTCTGCAAAAAGACCAAATTCCTCAGATCATATCTCCACAAATATAGCACGAAAAGCTCTGAAATTCAGACCCGAGATTCAGTGCGATGTCTTCTCAAATAGGTTTTTTTTAGCTTCTGAAATGTTGCAGAAAAAAAGTTACAGCGAAAATGCCACGATGACCTATTTGGAGCAGCAAAACCCTAGAATCCAAAGCTCTGATACCAAATGTTATGAAACCAGCTCAAGAAAAGATAGAAAAGATATATCAATGCCTTAGAATTCAGCTCTCGAGGGGGGACCTCCTTACATTACTAATATATGAACATTTTAGGATGATACAAATGAAAATATCTCCTTTCTATATATAGGAGTCTAAGGGGTCATAACATAATCAGAGCCAACATAACAATAATAATGTAAGGGCAAAATAATAACAATAGTGGGCTTCTATGGGGCACAATAGTAACAATATGGGCACTAGATGGGTAAATCAATATAATAAGTGGGTTGTACTAATAACAATAAGGGGTTACACTAGTAGTATAGGGGCCTAACACAGACTCATACCAATACGTAGGCACCCACTTGTAGAAGGATACGACCTTCTCTCGTTCTCCAGCACCCACTGGAAGGGAGCTCCAACCCCCTGAATTCATTTAGAGACACCTATTGGAAGGGAGCTCCTACTCCCCGATCTGATTTACCAGCTACTACTGGAAGGAAGCTCCGACTACCTTACTGAAGGCTCCAACCCTCAGCACCTTCGTGGACCATGTTTCATAAATTTTCACTCTAGATCCGCCTGATACAAAACATCACAACTTGTAGGCCACTTTCTATCAAATTTTCAGACTGGACCCACTACCATAATTTAAGCCCAATACCAAATATCAAGACTTAAACTTGATCACTGCATAAAATCACTCAATCATTGAACCAATTGAATCAATAATCACTGAACCAACTAAGATCCAAATCAATCAACTTATTCTCAAAGAACCAAAGAATTTAGATCACTGTAATCAAAATACCAATAATGAACCCAAACACTGCATCAACTCACTGAATCAACTAAAAACCTTGTTCAATAAAATGTCATAATATATATGCTACTTTACTTTATCAAATCGACGTGTATACGCGACTTCCTTGAAGCATACCTGCATACAAATCTCAAAACATTGAACCCTGGAACTGAATCACTGTTATTTTGAAACAAACACTGAGTTACACCCTAAACCACTGAATTATTCTGAAATAATCACAAAACCATCACAAATCTTCGATCCCATACAACTAGAAGCATCGTCACTCTTTAATCATTCAATTCAACTTAAATAATCACTTTTAAACCCAGATCATCAAGTAATACTCCATTGATAGACAACATAAACACAACAAGACTAATTAGATTGATTAGAAATCTTATTTAGCAAACCCTAGATTATATACGATCTTTCCACAAAACATTTCCATGGGTATACATGCTTTTTAGTAATGAAACCCGCGTACCAACCTGTCCAAAGTGAAAAAACGATACACGACTTACCAACATTAAACCCACGTATGTATTCACCTTTTAGGTTATCAAACCTGCGGACATATCTGTAACTATTGACTTATAGCTTTGTTGCACATCAAACTTTCAAAACCAAAACCATCGCTCGGCATACATAATAAAACATGTGTCAAACATAAATATTACAAATCAAATCAATCCATTATCGACATAGTCATTTTAGATCTATTGGATCTGATCCATCATCGAATTCATGGGCCCATACTTAGTTTCAGTTCAAACTATTCATTAATAGCCCATTACATGCACACTTGCTTAAGATCTAACTATGAAATCTTCGTTTCTTGCACACCCAAACACTTTGATCTTAATCTCCTTATATAGATTAGACCTTATCCAATCCAATACCACAGGTCAAAACCACACTAATGTTGATGGTATTTTTTGATGGGATCAAATATTCGTTGTTGAGTTCAATACTATGGGTCAATACCATGGTAAAGACCCTTGGTGTTTAGAATACCATGGTGCAGAAACTGTACATACCTTTTCTTCTTCATACCCACATATGTATGCAAATTTGCTTCACAAACCACATGTACCTATTAAAACATCCCCTTCAACATTCCTCTGTCTCTGAATTGTTATTCCTTTGTCCAAACTTTCCATCATATCTAAACAAATCATGTTGACATCTTCATTAAGTAGGTTTCCATCAAAAGACAACTTGTTAAGTAGGTTGCCATCAAGGATAACACATTAGTCATAATGCCAACAATTAGTCATATTGTAGTGTGAGGGGATGTGGAGAAGTTTTACACTTGCCATATTTGACCATGGACCTAAGCAACATGTGAGTGATTTTAGAAGAAAAAAATGGCTATTGGTTAGTGTAACATGTTAATGCACTTTGGAAATGTTGGTCAGTGTAGTGTGTTAATGCATGTTCTTGACCCACTTTGCAGGTTGAATTGACCATGATATTTTAAAAGGGTCTCTAGCCATTGGGAAAAATTGAAATAATAGGAAAGGTAGGAAGTCAGGCCCATGTAGAAAGAGAAAAAGTTTGTTCCCACCTAAATATGCTCGTTTATAGAACACTACAACTAAACAATGTCAATCCTGAAGAGAGTCAGTGATAGAGCGCACACCTACTTGATCACAATGGTTCTCGTGAAGAAGTCTTCTACGTCATAGGCGGTGCAAAGGAAATTTCAATGTCACAAAGCTTCTGCGACAAGGCCTATCTTGAGATTGAGTCAAAAGCCTTCAACAATAGATAACAAGAGAAACATCACATATATATGTATAACCGTAAAAACCTCATAAATATCATAATATCATATCATCTACAATCAAGTGCGAAAGCCACACTGGTTTCACCCTTCCTGTCCTACTTGGTAGGAACTGATTTTGTGTCTTTATTTTAATAGATAGGAAATGTGTTTCCTCTTGACCCACTTGTTGATCCACTTTCCATGTTGAATTCGCCATGAAATTTTGTAAGGGTCTTCGGGGATTGGAAAAATTGAAATAATAGGAAATATAGGAGCCAGGTCCACGTAGAAAGAGAGAAAATGTTCATACCCATCTAAATATTCTCCTTTATAAAAGACTACAAGTTATCACAATGTCAATCCTAAAGAGAGTCGGTGAGAGAGCGCACCCATGCTTAACCATAATGGGACTCGTGAAGAAGTCTTCAAGGTCATGGGAGGTGCACAGACGATGCCAACATCACAAATCTTCTATAACAAGGCCTATCTTGAGATCAAGTCAAAAGCCTTCTATAATTTATACCCATAGACCTAACTAGTGTTAAAGGAAGACCCAATGTTCCACAGACCTACACTAACTAGTGTTATCAATGAAGACCCGACATTCACTAAAGGTATCACTTCATCGCACTACTTGTTGGCCTTGAATCAATGAATGATTCCATAGAGGAAACTTACATCGTTTACTTAGTAGTAGAACCAATTAATGCATTTAACCCAATGTTAGTGGAAGAGTTGGGGGTTTGGGTCTTAGGCGCTTATTCACTGAAGCATTTTCTTTCGATTCATCGTACCTGATTCTAGGATTTTCCAGCCTAATGTTTTGATTATCACAATATATACTATGCTCAAAGATGGTAGGGCATGCCTGGATGCTCACATATTGCTTTTATGGTTTGATCCAAAGCATAAAGAGAACAATGATTAATCTATTGATTTCTCATATGATTCTTCTAGGCTAGTTTAGAAATAGAGTACAAAAGAATTAGTATGAAATAATATGAATTACCATTGGGTATACATGCCCAATGCCTCAACAGAGGGCCATAACCTAGAAGTTATATTTGTCCCCTTCAGTTACTTATCCAACAACAACTTCGATGAGGCTTGTTAAATGGTCGAGCCCCATAAAGACTGCAACATGTCAGAAGCTATCTTTGTCTACTTTAATCACTTGTCCAACAACAACTTCAGTGAGCCTTGTTACTTGGTAGGGTTATGCCACAAGCTAGGTTCTAGACACCGCAACATGTTATGAACTATGGGAATGGAAAGTGGAACTATAGCCACCTCCTCTAGACACTGCAACATGTTCATATAATACCTTTTGCCTTGAGATTGACAAAATAAATACATGTTATGGATGACATTTAATGTTATGAGGTAATGCTAACATTACTTCAATGGGTGGAAATTATTCACGAAACATATCTTTTAACCAATGTATGAGTAACCATGATGTAGGGGATGCCTCGGGAAGAAGCCGTATAAGACTTCCAAATTTCTTACTGGTTAAAATAATTTGTTGTACGTATGTGATATGCGAGCAAAAAGTGATCAATGGAGTAAGGGAATAAAAATTTGGGTCAAGTATCGTGATTTCCATTTCAAAGTATGAAATAATTAATTCACTATCGAGACTTGATTACTATAGTCCTTGCATCTCTGAGGGAGGGACTAATAAGAAGAAACAAAAGACCATAGAAAAGGGTGGCATATTAAATAAAATGATTTAATGATGAGACTTTCTAGCTTTACTCGCCACATCAAGCATGTTGATGGATATGTACAATTGTAAATAATAGTGATAATTTTCAATGGACTTGGTTGTTTAATTAACTATATTAGGTTATTAATTATTAACATAGTTAATTATTATTTTAGATGCTTAAGTATTTTGTCTGTGTGTTATTGTTGCATATATTGTGATATTATTATCAAATCCTTACTTGTTGATATTATTGTCAATATATTTTTCTTGGTTTGAAATTATCACGATAATTTCTTTAATTAGCACAAGACGACTTTAAGCTATCACCATGTTATTTTGTTCGTCAAAATAAAACATCTAAGTTGGGTTTTTGGGGTTATTTTGTATTTTTTTTTGGCTAAGATTAAGTTTTGAGGGTAGTGTGAACCAGTTGTAGGCTTGAAATATCTACCTCAACATTATAAGGGAAACCACCCGATCGGGAACTTAAAGCAACTCCTTTTCCATTTGGAATGGTGATTCCAACTAGTTAAACTAGGTCCAGTTACCTTCTCTCTATCTCTACTGGCTTAAAATATGACTTTCACCTACCAATAGAAAAGAGAGATCAAATCGACTCTTCTTAATGATCAAGCAAGAAAGTGATCCTTAAGATGAGCTAAGGCTCAACCAAACCACACAAAAAGTTTTACTCTATGATAAGAGGACTTCTAGAAATGCATAATTAAATCTAAATGCAGATTAATTCTAGAATGCGAGCAGAAGAAAAGAAATTATAAACCTATCTCGATTAGGAAGATGTAGATCTAACCCAATCGAGAGCAAAGTAATTAAATTATTGGGATTTTAAGCATGTCCAACTTAAAATGAATATGCAGCTAATGAAGTAGTTCAATTAAAAAATATTATTAATGCCACAACATATCCTGTTTAGTGATTTATTAACGGTCAACAATTAATCAACAACATTTAGGAAGTAGTTCACAAAATGATGATGATTATTAAATTAGTAACTCGAATGATTAAAATATAATATAAGGAAATAGTTCGCAAGATATTGTTGTTTGTTAAATCCAAGTTAAAAGGTTGGTTTCTGAGTAAATAGTTACTCATAAATCAGAGTTTAGCACACAAGAGCATAGATACATAACAACAGATTATTGAGGCAAATTACTCACATCAACAATAGTCTGCAAATATGAATGAAAATGAAACATTTCTACCATTATATAATGAAACCAATATAAAAACAATAACATTTTAAATACCAATTTATTGAATTTGTTTCTGTGGCTCTGATCTCCAACAATCCTTTACAACGCTTGAACTCTGTTGCAAAAAATTGAGTTGCAGTAGTGCAAACTCGGCTCCCCGAACACAGTCTAGAATGAAAAATAAAAATCCCAAAATTATCCCCCATATATGAGATTTTACTCTCCTCTCACTTACAATTCCAAACCCTTATTACAGTGGTGCTATAATAATTACAGAATTGCAAAGAAGAGAAGCCTTTTTCCCATTCTACAAACCCTTATTTATAATTATAAAAATGAATTCCAAATAAAAGAGCTTTTGAAGAACAAATTTGGTCTAACAATTTTCATTGGTCAAATTTCTTTTTTTTTGTTGTTGGAGCAATTCCATTGATTGACATTTGCTCTTTCCCATCTCCTCAACTTTTCTCCTGCTAAAAACTAATCAAAATTAAATTAAAATGCAAATTAAAATAAAAAATGCCAAATTTAGAAAACAAACATTTCCAATTTAAATTAAAATTAAATAGATAAATGAAAAGAAATCTAAGATTTCCATTGATTTTAAAAATATCTTATTATTCAAAGAGAACATATTCGAATGGATTTGCATTCAGTAGAGGCTATGAGCAAATGAAAATGCAAAAATTAATCTCATAAAATTAATTTTGTTTACAAATTTGGATCTTGATTTTCTGCTAAATTTTAGACTCATGTAATGACTGAATTTGGTCATGCAACCACTTCAAAAATATTCTTCATGATTTTATTTTCTAACGAGTTGTTTTGGGCCTCATTTATCCAAGTAAAACTTAACTTATGGGCTCCAAAAAGTAAAGAATCAAATTGCTAGAATTCTAGAAAAATTACTAACTAAACCAAAAATAATTTTTTTTAATTAAAATCTAATCCTAAATTAAATTAACAATTATTACTTAAATAATATTACAAAAATTAAATTAAATTAATTATAACTAAATCTATAAAAATATATTTCATTAGAAATTAAATGAATTAAAATTATATTATATTAAATTATAATTAATATTATAATCTTAATATAATTAAAAACAAACTCCATATTGAAAAAACTCACGTGCTATTAGATCCATGACTGGATCAAAATGAAAAGACGAGGAGGCTTAAACAATGGAGAAGCGGAGAGAGACGAGATTTTTGATAAACCAAAAACAAGCACTCGCATGTTTGGTCGGATATTAAAAGTTGTTCGATATCGTAAGTTTGAAATCAGATGGTTTTGAAAAATTGTCGATGTTCGATTTTTGATATCAAATTTTTTAAATATTTGATTTTTTTTTTTTTTATATAAGGAGTTTTTTCATTGGGACATTTTTTTAACGGAGTAAGGTAAGAGGTGAGGTGAAGGGGGGCCAACTTAGAGTGTGACTCATCCATTATAAACTACATCCATTTTGGTAATTAAAAATCCTACAAAATGAACTACAACGACTTTGCAATTTTGATATTTCGGTTCATTTAATTTAAAAAAAAAAAATGAATTTGAAATAAATTTTGGAGATCCCGAAAAATATAATTTTAATTGTTCTACATTGGTTAACAACAATTTTTATAGGACTGTTAGTGAGAAATGAAATAATTTAGTAAAAAATTAACTAGGAATTAATATTTACAATGAATTACTAATTTATTTACTGAAATTAAAATAATATACGTTTACATTTTTAATCAAGGCCATAAAAATTATCAAACTTCGGATGATCACCATTTGCAAACCGTGTAACCAAAAGAGATGAAACAAGTACCAATAGAAAGCTATCAAAAAATTGAACTCGATGAAGCATTCAAAATAGAAATCCGACGAAAATAAAAAATGGCGAACTTGTAGGACATTTAATTAAAAGAAAATATTAAAACGTTGATTTAGCCAAAAAAATATGGAAACGATCCCCATTATTTGAAATAAATAAGTCAAAAATGGGGCGGAAGGCGGGGAAAAGGGTTGAGTTTTGATTACAACACTGGTGACACACGAGGAAAAACCAATTATCTATTGTTCAAGATAGTGAACTTTAATTTACCCAATTTTAAAAATAATGGATTTCATTGAATCATCAGACAATAAAACATTTCCATGGGTCCCACATAAATAGATTAAGCAATATGAGTCCAAAAATATATGTACTCAAAGTAGACTTGAATAAAAATCACGAATCCAAATTTGGGAAAAAATTATTTTAAAATTACCTTGTATGAGAAATACAAGAAGGCACCAATAGGAGCTTTTTGATAAAGCATATATCCATTGTTATGAATGGTATTTGACATCACTTCGTTGCAAGCGATCCTGAATAGTACCCCTATGAATTTGTCTTTTATGTCATACAAGCATAGGCCTGCCGCTAGCAAGCATCCATAGCCCTGATAGATTTACTTGCATTTCCCATGCTTCCTCTTTTAATCACCCTTTTGATAAGCGCATTTGCGAGCTTTTAGTTTATGATGTACTTGAGTGAAAGAGGTGGGATGGTAATAGAGATTTATGTTAATGGATATAATACTTCCATAATGTTGACTCCAAATTCTTTTCCCGTGACTATCAATTAGAGGCTTTTATAAAGTGAAGGGGAGGGAGAGATCCATTGAATTAAACTCAAATCAATTATTTCCTTGAAAATGTGAACTATATCACTTATAAAGGATATGTGTTTCTCCATGAAAAATATTTTAGATCAAGAGGACTTTATGGTTCCATAAAGATATACTTTTAATGATAAATGAAATTCACTGAAATAGACAGTAAACATTTCCCATGCATGTCAACCATTGTTGGGTGAGGAAAAGGTCTTTCACATAAATCATAGCGGAGTCACCAAAATTAAGCCAAAATAAAAAGAAAAAGAAAAAGAATTCCAAATTGAAGTTAAAAAGGAAAGCAAACTTAAAAAATGCCAAACGAAGAAAGTAAAAGCTAAAAGAAATAATCCAAATTTAAAGAACCAACTCCAACAAGATTAACTATAAAATGTCTTAACAAAAGAGTAAAAGAATAAAATCATATGTGTGTCTTTGCTATGTTGCGAATCTAGTGAATTTTATCTTGTAGATTTATAAGCGATTAAGCTTCCAAACCATAAGGGAAATAACATTCATGAAGTAAATTTAGCCAAATGAAAAGTCTCTGTCTACTGCAAATTTTCTTGTTTCAAAGAAAAACCTGCATAAAAACATCTTGACAATTTTCCAAATAAAAGAAATGCTTATGAATCAAATAAAAAGTGTAGGGACTTCCCAATTTAGCTGGTCTAATGAAGATCGTTACTAATGCTCCAAAACTCAAAAAACACACAAGGAGAATGAGTTCCAAATATGATTTGATAGAGGTGTGAAAAAGTTTATGAAGAGTTGGAAAACAAAGTTTTATATCAGCAAAAATTAAAAAAAAAACTGAAACCAAAAGTAAAGAAATGAAAAATTGAATGAAAGTGGGCATATGAAACTTACCGCTGAAAATTTTTATTTGATCTTACCTGAGAGATATCATTTTCCCCAACAAAAGATAACTTCTTCTTTTGATTACAATTAAAAACATGAAGAAGTTGAATTTTCTGAAATCTTATTTACCCAAAATCATCATTTATTAAATCTAAACTAAATCAAGCAGTAAACTAAAAGAATAATGTTTCATGTTCAAGGAATCTGGAGTAAATAAAATCCACCAGAAATGAGAATGATGATGTGAATTTGCAGCGATGATTGTTTTCTTAATATTTAAAATTTCATATTCACTGCATGATTTTCGTAAATTGTCACGAATCAAGACCAAGTCCAAAATAATGTAATGCATATGTGTATATGGAGATGTCTTGAAATTTTGTATTCTAAATATAGAGTGATATATGAAAACTCAAATATAAGAGAAACCAAACATGATTTAACCATGATTTATTAGCTTTACATGTTCCAAATTCCTTACCAATTGTTGCATTACCACAATGGTTGCTTAGGAGTCCATTGAAAAACAAATGAAAATGCAAACTAAAAAGATAATTGAGATAATGAAATGGAAATCCAAAAGTGAGACAAAAGAAAAATGTAAATGGACCACAAGTGATAAAATTTCTCATTAGCTAAGAAGTTTGCCGAGAAGAGTAAAAAGAGGCCCATGTGTACACACAATGAAGAATGTATATCCCCAAAGCCATAAAGTCATCCCGATGAATGAATACTTGGATTTGATGAGATTATAATTAGAATACATCCAAAGTTTTGACCACCATGATAACATGAAAGTAAGCATATATATGCAAATATAATCAAATAGGACTTCATGTGAGCATAGTGAAAGATCAAAATGAATTGATCAGAGACCTACAAGGATACTTAACCCAATATTCTAGAGTTTTGAGGTTTCAAGAAAATCAAAGCGAAAGATAAGAGCTTCGATACACAAGACCACTGAAATGGGAAAAATTCTCTGATAGATAAAATTCCGATAAATAAAGATGTTGTTATTTAAATGTTTTCGTCGGAATTTATTTTCGGAGGTTTAATTAATTTTCACTTCTGATATCGGAAGTTCCAATATATAGAAGTATCGAATATTAAAGGAAATCATAAGGAAGCAAGACCTCCGAATAAAAGAATTTTGGAACTTTTCATAAAAACTTACGATAAATATATATTCGATGGCGAATGCATTTTTAATGCATTATGTAGGAATATTGGTACATTCGGCATCCAAATATCGAAGACAAATAATTTCATATTTTCTATAAAATAGCTTCGATGTAATATATACTCAAGTATCCGATAAAACATAAAGTGAAAAACATAAAATCAGGATTTGATAATTACTAGATAGAGGCATTGAATCAATTCAGAAGAATAAATGCAACTAAAGAGGATGTAAAATGAATGAGTGCATTGGAAAAGTTTTTTAACTTAACCTAGAAATGTGAGATTCAGAATAAGCATTCATAAAATTATGGATAAATTATTTATTGCAAGATTTTTGTGCAAATTTTCCTCTGTTGGTAGCAAATCTGCGCAATAAAGAGCATAAACATTTCATTTCATATGCACCAATGAGATGCAGAATATGATTATCGAATCATATTTCTAAATATGTGAAGGAAGAAAAATATGAATAGAAGAAAAACTAAAGAATACCAAAATTTTGATGAAACAAAAAATAGTTCCCTACACATGTTGCAGATTAGAAACGGTTGGTTACTTGCTTATATCAAGTCTCCAAAATCAAGCCAATGAAGACCTACAAAAGAAACAAAACATAAATAAGAAGTAAACTATGAAAAAAGAGAAAATCAACAAATGAAGATGAACCTGTTAATGGATACCTGGAAGAATATTCACTGTAAGTTCACCTCATAAATCTTCAAGTTATCCCATGCATTTCTCAAAATTCGTATATGTTCAACATCATCTACTTATTTAGCCAAAAATACTAAGTAATGAACTTTCAAATTGCATCCACTTCAAATTTACATAGGAGGACAAGAGTGGTGAGAATGAGCCTTTAGAAATACTTGTGAATCAAAAATTGCTAAGCCATAACAATTCCTTGGAACTTCTTCATATATGATTTTATTACAAAGACATTTTTAACAATGTGGTGAAAATTTTCAAAAGCAATGCAATCAAGCACATCACAAGTGTATATAATCTGACTATATAAGAACATTGATATGTTATAAGCCACTTTTCCATAAAATGAAAGGGGGACGCCAAGGGAAAAGTTTGGGCTTATAACTTGCTTATTGAAAATCCGCAATAATAAAATAAATGCAAACAGAAAAAGAATCTAAATCTAAATTGATGTATGCCTACTCCTAAGTGAATGAAATGAAACATGAATAGGTATAGTCATACTCCCAATGTAACCATGCAAACATTTTATTTCCTGTATGTATGTACAAGTCACACATCAGTGATAAAAATAAAATTGCAGCTGAATCATTAAAACAAAAATTCAGCCTACTATTTATATCTAATTTTAATAAAATAAAAGTATTTACATAAGCATTACCTCAAAATTCCTTCAAACATCTGCCTACAAGATCATAAAAATGAGCATGTATTTTAGTGAATGATTGAAAGAAGTTCAAAGGAAAAAGAAGCACCAAGCTTCAATTGAATGATACGTTTTTAAATATTGAAGCATGCTGAACAATGACAAAATCAGAAATATTCCTCAGCAGTGGAACTTCTAGATATTTTTCAAATGGATCGATAAAGAATGGATAAATATTTAATAAATTTCTAGAAGTGTCTCATTGCTGACCAAAATGTAATGATGCACTCTCAAGTGCCAAAATTCGTAAATAATTCATTTGAAAATCAATAGTAAATTGATCAAGCATGAACATATTAAATTTTGGAATAAGTTGTAGTTGATGTTCATGCTTGAGAATTTGAAATTGATTTTCATATATGCTTGTTAATGCGCCTAATGAGTGTTGAAAGTTAGAAATCTCAAAATTCTGGTACAGTGTGCTCAGAAATTCAAAAATGAAATTCGAAAAATAAACAAACTGAAATCGGGGAAATGAGAAAAAGACAAATTATAATATACATCTATGTTATAGATAATGGTACAACATAACAAGAGTGTGTTTGTGAAGATTTCCTTTCCACAAGTGATTATCAAATTAAATTCACTTTAGTCTTCGTTCACTTACAAAGATGGGAGAATTTCAAGATTATGATCACAAAAAGATATGTCATCATCGTAAGAGCCATAAATTGGGGCCGATTTATGATTTCTAAAATCATCATGATTGAATGATTGAGAATTTATTGAAACATTTAAACTAGTATTCTTCTCATCTTCAAAAATAGATTTATTTAAAGAATAAGAGTTAACAATGTTTAAAGAAGAAGAATAACAAAGTTCAATGTTTTCATTATCATGAATGATTTCATTAGTATCTTCTTTTCCTAAATTAAAATTAGACAAAAAATTTGCAGAATTGTAAGTAATTAATTTTTCTTTATCCTTATCAGAACTTAATGATAATTCGTAAATGATAACTCCTTTATCTTATGAAATGTTATCAATATCGAAAGGAGCAACTGCATTATTATTTAATGAATTATTAAATAAATTGGGATACAGAGAAAAGTGGGAATTTGAATTTACAAAACAATAAATTTCTCTCTTAGAACACTGTTGCTCATTTCCCAAAATGTGTGCTTCAAAATCTTCATGATTAAAATGATTGTAAACTTTGGGATGATGATCCATGTCCTCATTGCTGAAAGAATTGGCTTTTCCATTGCTTAAGAGAATATTAGGAGGAAGATATTAATTACTTCTTATTTCTAATTGTAGTTGTTCATGCACAATAGCATTATTTATTTGGGCAAAATCATTATTCTCCTGTAATCGTTCATTGGCAATTCTAGTTTCTAGAAGAGGATTATCATTGATGATTTGAGCAACTTATTTTTCAATAGAAGCAAATGATTTTTCTGATTCTAGATAAGGAATACAAGAGAGAGATATCAAATGTTTAAACCGACCCATTAATTGAAATTGAGGAAAATATTTCGACTAAAATTGCATTAAAATTTATTTGAATTTAATTAGTAACTCGTCCAATGACTCACCTTCTACCTTACGCAATTCAACTAACTGGTCATACACCTTTTCGTGGTCATATTGTTGAAAAGCATGAAGTAAAATTTGTGAAAATCGATCCCAACTATGTACATAGGCAATTGGAAGTGACAAGAATCAGTTTTTGGATTTTCCTGTCAAAGTAAGAGTGAAGATCCTACAAATAATATCTTCATAAATTTTGAAATTACTAGAACATAAAATAAATTGAAGGAGATGACTAAAAACATATGTCTTACCATTGTATTTTACCTGAGATAGGGTATGGATTTCCTTTACTGGAGTAGTAGTAGGATGAGGTCCAATAAAGCAACTCCAAGGAGGTATGTTACATGTAGCCATAATAATAAAATAAAAACTTAAAAATTTTCAAAGAAAACAATTTATTATGGCCCTCCTTCTAGCACCAAAAATGTTGTAGGCTCGAAATGTTTGCCTCAACATTATAAGGGAGACCACCCAGCTGAGAACTTAAATCAAATCCTTTTCTGCTTGGAAGGGTGATTCCAACTGGTTAAACTAGGTCTAGTTACGTTATCTCTCTCTCTATTGGCTTAAAATATGACTTTCACCTACCAATAGAGAAGAGACATCAGATCGACTCTTCTTGATGACCAGGAAAAAAAATGATCCTTAAGTTGATCTAAGGTTCAACCAAGCCACAACTAAAGTTTGCCTTTTTGATAAGGTGACTTCTAGAAATGCAAAATTAAATTTGAATGCATATTAATTATAGAATGCGAGCAAAAGGAAAGAAATTCTAAGCCTATCTCGATTAGGAATATGTAGATCTAACCCAACCGAGAGCATAGTCCTAGAGTCAGTTTTTTATTTTTAATTCTTGTGGTCATGTAATTTATGGATTTTGAAAGCTATAGGGGTTTCTGGGCAAATATTTTGGGCTTGAAAAGTGGCACAAATACGAGAGTCGTAGGCATAGGTTTGAGGAGAAAAGTCCCTAGATGCATGCATATCCATGGTGTGCATTCTCCCGGAGGTCTCCAGATGCACCCTTGTCCATATCAAGGGAGAATCTGGGGGTTTATTGGTCTAAAAGATCAGTGGGACCCAGGGGCTGGTCAAGGGAATGACTGGGATGCTTTTTGGGTGTCCCGTAATAGGTATAAAAGGTATGTGTTGTGAGTTTCCACCGATTCCACTTCCTTAAGATTACTTAGGAGGTTGAGTCATATCATAGTAACTTCTCGTCACATGTTTACCTCGATTGGATGGTTACTTGAGTAGACGTGGGAGGAGGGCATTACACTTTTTCAAGGCTAGGTCTCAAGCCACTATCCACATGGTAAATAAAAATGGAATAAGGCTACTAATGCAATCATTAGTATAAGTACTTGATTTGACCCCTACTAGCCATGATAGACATTTCGTCAAACACGTCACAAATATGTAATCTACAAGTCATAACAACATATTTGAGCATAGGGGTCTCATAATTATCGGAGATTCGTAAAGAAGAATTGATGTCTTATCACAATAGTTGCATTATCATCTATTAGGTCATTTATTAATTGTACATTCATTTTCTAATAAAAAGATGATGAGAGCCATACATCAAGTCTATCATAAACCATACTCCTAACCAGCATGTAACCAACAAAAATAACAAGGATATAACAACCATAAGAATCACATTTGGACCAATACATTTACACATCAAATACCAAGGATAAGGAGCTCTTATTAATGAATGCATAAGCCAACCAAGTCAGGTACTTCCACAAACCACCCGACCATAGATTGGGTTGAACCAAATTTTTCTTTCAGCTAATCACCCCAGTGCCATATTCCAAGCATGAATGTGCAATTCACAACAAAACGAACCAGAGTTTCCTTAGGTTTTACCGTATATCCCACCAAGGGATTCTTAGGTCCAAACCCTCATCAATACAACCGGGTTTTATTGAAATCCCCACCAGATCACTAGGCCCCGAACAAGCATGGATGCTTCTAGATCTCTCCACCTAAACTGTGAGGAATTTTTATGTCTCAACCTCTCATCTTTACCGTGTATCCCACCATTACTGGTCAAGGGATTCCTAGGCTTACGATGTGTTGAAGCCTCAAAAATCATTGCTTACAACATGGGGGAAAACCACTCGGTCTGGACCTTGGTTGGCAGCTCCTTTTCTGTTTGGTGTAGTGAATCCAACTGGGGATAATGGGGCTAGTTTCCCAATATCAATTATGATAGTGTTGATGGGGTGATATATGATAGTTTGGAGGAATGTTTAAGCTAAAATTAATTTATTCTAAACTAATAATCACATGCATATATCCTAATTTAAACACTATCTAGCTATGACTATAACCGAGAATAAAATTGAAACATGTGATCTACAATAATGTCCTAGAGAAATTGGTAATAAAGATCATTAAACTGCAATAAGAAGTGAAATTGTTTTAACAATAATCGTTTTGGATAAATAATTAGCCGAAACGATTGTGAAAGATATATGGCATAAGAAATTATTCATATATTTAACATAAAATTTAGGCCATCACCATACAAAAGTGCAACAATGCTAACCAAGCATTAAACTTTCATACATAAACAATCTGAAGAAAAATTATTACTTAATACATAAATAAAACAAAATCACAAGATAAAAGTACTATTTGTAATAAGTTCTTCTCATGTGTTTCAACAATATCGACTTACTTCCAATCAATCCAACACCATCTAAGAGTACAAAAGTGCAATTTCAATACAATATGCCAGATAAGATGAAAATAAATCATGTTCCATTCATTTCACCAGAATTTCCTCAAAGGGACAAAAGTGCATGTTTGGAAGATTGTTTCTAATAAAATTTCTAGACCCCTCTCTATATGCATGAGAGGGGTTTAAATACTAAATTATAAATCCTAAAAATAGATTATTACAAAAATAGTTGAGGAGGTTTAAACGACCTTCCTCAAATTATGAAAAACAAAACAAAAATAGAAATAAAACATGGTGACTAACTCCTTTGCGTTTGATCTTTGAAATCACAGATGTTCGTTATTAGTTTGAGTTGTGTCGGTCGACAAATTGCAGATTTCAACTTCCTAGTGAACACAACAACAATCAATGCTAGCAACATTTTCTGCGTGCAAGAGGTTAGACAACGCAGGGTCATCCACTGGCTGTAAGGTTTAACTAAATATTTCCAGCATGCTTCCCAGTTTAACCTGGTCATTTGCCTAATTGCTTCTTATTTTTCCCCTGTTGCCTATCTTCACTGTTGTTTGAGCTGTTTGACATTCACAATAAAACCTGGTACAAACTCTACCACTAGATTTAAGCTGTGTAAATTTTCATTTATGTTTTCAATAACACTATTTGTTGTTGCCGCTGCTGTGACAGTTGTTGCCTTTTCTGATTGTCTAAGCCGAGAATCCTAGTCTGCAAATAGAATTTCTTTATGTGACTCCTCCAGTATAGGCAGATTGACCTTCCTCCCAACCTCTGAATTCTACCAGGTGATGAAGTCAGAAACTCTTTTCAAGACTTCATCATATTTGAGTCTTGTCAACGACTTGACTCGTTAACTTGTCACTAAGTCTCGTCAATGACTTGACTCGTTAACTTGTCACTAGTCTCGCAATAAGGACTCAACTGTGAGATCTTCTGGCATAGAATTTCTTTTTGGTGCATTAACTGGGAGTTAAGGCTGAGCGCTTCAATTATAAACTAATCAATATTTGGATTGTCTTTATACTTATCTATTAATGCTTGTATCTACGCTTCCTTTTCTGCTAAGCTGGCTTGATGTTTTATTTGCATCTGTTTGAATTCTTGCTGGAGCTTGGCTATTTGCAATTCCGCTTGTTGGTTAGATTTTTCTTGCTGTAACTATTGTTCCAACAACAGAATTTTGTTTCCTTTTCTCTAAGCAACATTTGTACCTCTGTTGCTTTATTAATAGTCGTTGTAGCATAGGCTCTTTCAAACTGTGATAGTCTAGTAAGGTTCTCAGATGGGTCGATGGGTGAATCTTTCCAGACAATATCCATCGGTTTATTATCAGGAGTAGTAGCAACTGTAGCATCAAATTTCCCATTCTTTCTTTTCCTTTTCATGACAGCTTTGTGGGTTGGGCTATAGAACGCATCTAAAGGAGGAATCTCCTCAATTCTCATAACAATTTCAGAGGTAGGAGTGGCAGGAATGTACTCTACCTCTTGAGTATTTATAGTTTTCTCTACTGTAATTTCTTGAGTTGCTTTGTGTTGTAGAGTCTGTGGCTCAGGTGTTTGTACCTCTGTGTGAAACTTTTTATTAAAATTCTCACATTCTTTCTCTAAATCAAACACTAGGGGTTTTGTTGACTAGGTGGAGGTGGAGTGAATTTCAACCTGTTATTGAGTTGAGGATTGCTCAACTGTCTTTTCTGTAGATTCGGTTGTATCCTTTTCTATTTCCTTAATTTTATTTCCCCCATTTTGTGACTGTGGCTCTGAGTTCTCTGACTCCTTGGTAGTCTCTGCTTCAAAATTATCTTCAGAATTTTCTTTGGAGCTCTCTTCTAGGCTTACGCTGGGAGTTGGCTCCCTTATTGGCTCAATCTGTAATTTGTCCAATGGGACCTTTAACAATATCCTTTTTCTGTATTCATGAAAGGCTTCAATATCTTCTGGGTCAAAAAGTAATGATGTCATGTGCTTCACATATGTGAATGTTTCTTTCTGTAGGAAGACGTCATCAAATGCATCTTCCTCATGGTTGAATACCTTCACTTTCACCATGGTAATGAAGTCTTTTGTAGTGCCATTTGGGTCATATTGTCTTCCTGGGAATTTAGGTAATTTTAGAGATTGCATGATCTCTGCTTCTTTGAATGCATTCCCCAAATTGTGTAGTGAAAATGCTCCACACTGCAACAGAAATGTAGGCCAGATGGCCTTTTTCACTTCCTTTAATCCTTTGCTCAGCCCACCCTCACTCGCTCTCTGGTAGGCTATCTCTCTAGCCATCAATCTGTCAGGGACGTAGTATGGGAGGATGTGCGGTGAGGCAATGCTCCCAAATAATCTGATATATGTGAATGTTTCCTCCCCAAACCATCTGTCCATTGGGAGGATATCTATCTTAGCTTCTTTAGGAAACCTAGAGGCATTTTGGTTGTAAACCTGTTTATGGATAGGCAGCATGACTCCATGACAAATTCTGTAAAAATGCGGGTGAAAATGAGACTCCCACATGTACTTATGATATATATGAATGGGAAGTGGATCCTTCACAGTTCACTTCCATCCCATGATAGGAAATTTTGAACTAGAACAGATTGCATCCATCACATAGGCACTCATAAAAAATGGAGGTTAAACCCTCGAAGAGATACTCCTTTTTCTTCTATAATCCATTATTGCCTTTCCTAAATTATTGGACAAAATTTGGGCCCAATTCATTATGGTTGTGTTTACGACTGCATCTATTAATGGCAGCCTCTGGGGAAAATTTAGTGCTATCGAGCTTGCTAAACATTCTACATAGCATGGCTGCTGCAAAACTATGGGGAGGAGAAATAGATGCACTAGAGTACATACCTACTTTATCCTTTTTGATCTTGCCCTAATTATTCGACCAGGTCCGTGTGACATCTACTGGGTCCTCATTCTATTTGGTAGACTTCTCAAGGAACCGTTTGTTGTAGATCACTTGCGGCTTTGGTAGGTGGTACATAAGCTGTAGGTTGTCTGGCGAAAAAGATCCCATAACCTCTTGGCTACTATTTTTAAATTCTTTGTCTGAGATATTGGCTTGATCAATAATCCACTTGACCATATCTATATAAGGGATTATCTTTGGGCGCGTGGCTATGCGATACAAAAATGGGAATTCCGTCTAAAAAACGGAGGCATATGAGGAAACACGACTGTCAGCTATGACCTTTGTTTCCAAAGGTCTTGGTTCTTCTTCTTCTAATAAATCATACATGGTTTCCCACGTAGAGGTTCCTCCTTCTCTGCTGCATGTAGCATTTGTGAATAAAGGTCATTTCTGATTTCTCAGACGCAACTACCTTGCCCTTCTTTGCCATTGTTCCCAAAGACTCCTTCTGTGGATTTTTCCTAAAAATGGAGAAAAACAACAGCTATTGGATATACAGAGATAAAAATGAACATAAGATGGTATACTATAGATAACTTGAAAAGGTGATAAGAAAGGAGTTTTATTTGAATGCAAGTGAGAATATATCATATCATGTTGAATGACTTTTCACACATAAATGCCATTAACCTTTACTAAATTCCCACTAATGGTTCGTTATTTCTTAGCTTTATTGTTCATTAATGTCCGCATCGTAAGTCAGGAAGAAAGCTTCTAAGGTGGCGAGCCTTTAAATTGTGAAAAATACCGATTTTGCGATTTGTGAAGCAATATCGCAGATTGCATTATCGCATTATGTTTGTATGCTTTCCTTTTTGTTTTTGCAAGATGCAAGGTGTGGGCCACTTACTATTGTTTTCAAAACATAACTCATTTGTTAGGTTTTCTTGTGTAAATATCCTTTTGTTAAGTAGCAAACCTAAATACTTGTTTGTGACGTACCTCGGGAGTGGGTCCAGGTTTCAATCGCATTTCGCAATCTCAATGGATGGTAAGTTTGCGGTGTTATTTTAAATGTCCAAAATACGATGTGATAAGAGAAATGTTGTCATTGCAATTTCACATCTTGCACATTTTAAGGTAACTCATTAAGGTGCACCTTCTAAAAATAACGATATGTGATGTGGGCCTTAGTTTTAATAAGAAATGCCTTAGGACTTAGTTTATATAGGAAATGTAGTAGTTTCGAAGTGTTATAGTGCGAAGTCTTATTTTGATCGCTTTTCGCTAGATTTGGTGGATTATTAAGGTTTTCAATCACACTTGATCATGTGATATGCGGGAAAGACATATATTTACTAGTTTTTGAAAAGGTGTTTGATTGATATCTTGTTTTATTCCAAAATTTATTAAGGAAAATGCCTAAATGCTAAACTTATTTTTGGAAGGATTTTTTTAAAGGGTCCCCATTTATTAATGTAATATTTACTACTACTATTAACAAATGGGGGATTGTTGAATAGAACAACAATTGGTGATTCACTTGGAAGAAACAGTTATCTTTGAGAGTTTTTTGAAATTTCTAAAAACTTCCAAAATAAAAATGGTTTAGAAAATAAAAATTACATGAAATGTAAGGTAAGTCATACTGCTCTTTGAATATTTAAACAACATTCACTTAACTATCATCCTTTTGATTATCCTCTTACATAAGAAAGTTAATTTATCTACATCAGTCATTACTTGGTTTTAAAGATAAAAATAGGGAGGCTCTTCACAGATTAGTTTTTGGTATACTCAGTTGTCATAGGTAGAGCCCCTGCTGCCAGAAGGCATTCATAGCCTCGACAGGTGTTTGGTCAATTTAGTATTCCTAAATTGATATCATTAATTGTCAACCCGGGGCTCGTAAGCTGATGAAGTGAGGGTGTACAATATGTACTTACGAAACCTCTTAGAGCTTTTTGTCGTGTGGGGGGTGTTGTTTGTGATTAATTTATCTTCCTAAGATGGAATGATGTATTTATAAACAAATGAGTGATGGTGTGTGTGGAGTGAATTCTAGATGAGTGAGGGTGTGTGATTAGTGGTTCTAACTACTTGCTGAAAAGGAAAACTTGAAGGAAATAAATGAATTAAAATGAACTGAAAGCAAAGAACCACTTTCTAATGGTATTAGACACCATTCATGCTGCTGCAAAATAAAAAGTAAGAAAATCACTTAAAAGACCAATGATAATGTTTATCTCTTCCTAACTCTCTGCCTCTAACACATAGTACTGTTTAAGACACGATTAAGAAGTAGCTAAAGGTAAGTCTAAGAAATGATAAAAATGAGAAAAATCTACTTTAAAGACTAGTGATAATATTTGGCTCTTTCTAACTCTCTGCCTCTATCACATGGTACTGTGTAAAGCACGATTAGAAAGTAGCTAAGGATTAGTCTAGAAAGCACCCAAAGCCAGCTGCAAGTGATTAGTATTCTGATCTCTAAAAGATAAACCATTTATAGTAAGAGACCATTTATATGTTAGCAGACAGATTTGAGAAATAAAACTAAAAAAATTAGCTATGGAAATAAAGTAAAAGGCAACAACTTTGAATCTGTCCACTGAAACTACCACTAGATATAAAGCAAACACATAAACACACAAGTAATCCCGGGTCAAAAACCTGCAAAAGAACAATGCTGATCAGCTTAAAAGAAAGGATTCAAAATGAATTAAAATGAAGTGAATTATGCTGTACATAGGTCAAGAAAAGGAAATGCTGAACATAAAAATATTATACAAGGCTAATATGAACAGGGGCCCTCCATTCACATAACCCAAAGAAGACTCAAAGTGTTGAAAGCTTCAAAACAGCACTGCTTCTATTACTTCATGTGCAGAAATTCACAGTCAAGAGTGCTAGAACAGCACTATTAAAACAAAGTCTTGGGAATGCACGAAAATTATAACAAGTTCGTAAAAATACAGCAAGTAAAGTTAACATAAGCGTACGCAGACGCAAGTATTTATAGGCATCTGAAGGATATCCTATGCGTGCTGCTAAAACTGAAAATAAACAAACTCTCATGCGTAATTAAAACTGCAATAACACGTCATGAGCCTGTGTGGGTGAGCTGGAGGTCCTGGTCGTCATGGGCATTGAATCCAAAGTTGGATTATGTCCCCCACATCCTGCGTAACACGAGCAAGTCACCGTTTGAGCTGACGTGACCCAACAGCTTACGCATCACCGTTAAGCTGCCTTCGTTGACCGGATCTTGCCCCTGTTTGACCGGAGGTACAGATGACGTGGATGATTGAACAAATGGCACAGGAACCTCGAGCACCTTGATACCTAAGTACCCATGTGACTCATTTGGAAAAATGGCACGTGGAACCTTGAGAACAACAAAAATGTTGCGAAATCTCCAGATGGCTGCGGAATCATCAGATGGCTGCGGAATCGGCAGAGAGCTGCGAAATGCCTGTAAATATGTCAAAATCTAAACAAAACAGTCACACATTAGAAAATCTCACTTGATCATGCTTAATGACATCTAATGTAATGATCTGGGTGGTTTTACATGGAGAATGAGGTGAAAGAGAGAGATAAGTGATGAAAAACAGTAGGTAATAGTGGATGATGAGGTGTAGGTTAGAGGCTCTACATACCCCCACTACGAGGGCATTACATGTCCTCATGCAAAAATACTGCTTAATCAACCT
>APFE031529666.1:0-24115 GCA_000404065.3 Pinus taeda | reverse complement strand
ATATATATATGTCGGGCGGAGAGGAAGGCAAGAGATTCAAATATAGAAAGATCCACTTCACTAGAAAGATGTATCTTTTACTTTACTAGAAAAAAATGGTTCATTGTAGCAAAACATTTTTAATTTCACAAAATAGTCCTAGAAATTTTTATGCAAATTTAATTTCTTCCCTGTAGTTTATATTGGTTACAACATTTTATTGAATCAAGAATGTTTCTATGAACTGTTTTTCTTTATTAAATTCATATATATTACACAAAATATATGAAGATATACATTGGTAGCATTAGCATTAGTGAATAAGAAATTCATTTTTTTTTAAACCTCTAGAAATATTTTATTTAAAAGAACGAATGCTTTTAATTTTTGTGAATATAATTTTCACACTATAAATTTATATAAACTTAAAGTGGTATTTTGTAAAATTTTGTAAAGAGAAATGAAAATCTCAAATTATTATAGTTTTTATGTCTTAATGAAAAGGATGAATGTCAAATTTCAAGACTTTGTTTGTCTATATGAAATTTTTACATATTATCTTTGTTGTGTAAGATCCAATTTTTAATTAAGATTATGGATATATACCAAATTTGGGAGAAGAAAAACCTAAAGTTTATTGGTGTTAAGATAGAGGGATTGGAGCCAAGTGTGAGCAAGATAGATTGCTACCATATGTCTAGATGCTCTTTACTTCCTTAAAGAAAACAAAGCATCAAGTTTGTAGATTCATTTGTGGATGCCACTGTTGGATCCAACTCTACACATTTTAGTTTTGAAGGTATTTTGCAAAGGAAATGATAATTTTAGGTGCTTGGGTGGGTGACCAAATCCTCTCTCTATAAAGAATGGTGAGAAGACAATATTTTTACCTGCAGCTATAAGATAGAAGAAGGGTCAACTAATATCGAAAGTTATGCTCAAGGATTTTTGTGGTTGTCGTCCTCAAGATAATTATCATGTTTTCCTATTAATAATCATAGTAATCCCATCAATTATAGCAAATTCCATAAGGTGTCATTGACAATCCCTACCTAGTTTATTGTCTCAATATTGGTTCTAATTCTTGTGATAATTTTCATTCGGTTTTGCCTTTAACATTACTTCCATTATAATTATTTCATTATTTTAAGTTTCAACTAACTTATGTGATACCTTATTCAAGCGTAGGCTTTTCCATATTCCTATAAATAGTGGTGAAAAGTGCATTCTTTTGTCTCTCTAACAATCCATTCCACGCCCTTGTACTATCTTGGCCTATGGAAGGTGTTCATATTAATTTGACCTAATCTCAAAGGTTTGTTATGAAGAAGGGGTTACAAAAATCTTCTTTTATCCAACATCAGCAAAACTCAAAACAAATGGCATCATTGCAATCAATTTGTCGAGATATTTTTGGTGATATAAATTTTATCTCAATCCATCTCTTAGATTGAAAGTTATTCCCTTTTAATTTTGACCAATTATATAAAGCCACGTCAACCTTGAGTTTGCATGTGGCATCCACATGGCTCTTACCTAGCTCACGTGGAACCATCATATCAACATAATACATGGTTCATGTCATAATAGTGTTGCCACATTGCATCCACGTGTAGTCCACATGGAAACACCACATCATCATAATTTTGGTCCACATAATAATGGTATTGTCACACGCCATCCTTGTGGTCATTGCCAGATGCTCATGGCACTTGCCACATGAACTCAGGCACTGGGCATTACTAGGGTTTTCCCCTTTGTGTTTTGCAACTTTTTCATGCTTTATCTTACTCACAACATATCCAGTGTTACAATGTTGTATTAACTCTTGTCATCCCTAAACCTAGGATCTCCGAAGCAATTCCTCGTGCAATGTATTTGCAATAGGAACCAATGTATGATATATGGGTCATCACAAATCTAGCCCCTCACAAAGGTTTGTGCTCTCATCCACATCTTAATACGAGATACATAGATGTTTGACTTATTCACAAAGGTGTCTGACCCTAGATAAAAATGGCATGTGGAAAGGATATTCAAATCAATGACATACCTAGACTCACCACAAATCTGATCCCTCATAAATACAATGTAGGACCCACCAAATGATATCCAACTCATGATAAATCTAGCCCCTTACAAAATTTTATGCCCTTGTCCCTTGTTAGGGTGCAACCTTAACCCCTTTATTTATGTAATAAACCCAATAGGGTCGAGTCTTATTTTGTAATCGAGCACTGCTCTGCTGGAGGTTGCCCCCTCGAAGAGGCAAGTGAACATTGCATTCATCTCTAAATAATAAAATACTTATTTTTTTCTCATTTTATTCTATGTTCTGGGTTGTATTTCTTCTCATATTTGGTATTCTGGAATTTCTCACAGGTCAGTGGTATCAGAGCACTTTCTAGGGCCGGTGGTACCTCCATTTTGTTAGAATGTTTTTTTAGGCTAGAGACGTGCTCCAACATCTTTAAACCACGGGATTTGTTATTGAGAACATAAACCTGCGGATTTGGGGAGGCATGCATGCATGAAATACAAGAGGTGGCCACACTTGTTGGACTCCCTTGTAACCCTTGTGGGTACCCCTTTGAGTAGTAGCACTTTAGACAAAACCATGCACGGATTGCACTTCCACGTACCCTTTGGGTATATCGAATGCCCCCTAGGATAACCTGAAACCTCAGCTTTGATAAGCCTTCGACCATCTTGCTACTACTGTACACTAAGAACAGCACTCGGGGAGATTACTCACACGTATGATAGGGTACACGGGTAGTATGGCTAAGGGTATGGTTGATCCTCCTTAGTTAGTGCCCTGAAAGATTAGGTCGAGTACTATTGTTGGGCCCTTATGTATATTGCAATCTGTAGCACCTGACACTCCTTTGTGACCATAGTTACCTCTGCTCTCTAAATATCACCCATTATCTTATCTTCCATATCAGATCCAACAGTTGGTTTCTACCGCCGCAGTGCACATCACATTCAGCAGTTGGGGTTTCGCAGCCAGATCTGACTCTCTACATAGTAAGGCTTACTGCTGCTATAGTTTGGGCCCGATTTTCACAAGACGCTTACAAGAGACTTATCCCATAAGGTTCAGGACAACGAGCTAATTGTAGTGGTACCATTCACTTGTAAGCTTCAATTTTTTGGCGGTCCCAAAAATTTTCGAATTGACATCAAGTGATCGAGATTTGTATATGGCAGAAACTGGATCTCAAGTCATGGCTAATGAGAAGATCGAGTGCCTTGAAACAAGGTTGGATAATTTCAAGGAACAACTGGACAAAATTTCAACATTCATTGAACACCTCACTAAGAGCATGTTGGGGTTGCATCATGAGGCACACAGTATTGATGAACACCTTGAAGGAGAATCTAGCAATCATATTCACTTCCATAGAAATCATCAACATTCCCATCCTCAACCACCCAAGCTGGACATGTGTAAATTTGATGGCTCTAATCCGGCAGTATGGGTAGCACAAATGGAACAATATTTCATTCTAAATGATATCTGCGATGATCCAACCAAACTACGTGTGGGAGCCCTTTTCTTGGACCAAGAGAGATGGCAATGGTGGTAGTGGCATGTGAAATGTTATCCTGGGAACATAACTTCGCAGGTGTTCTCAAAAGCCCTTAGTGACCACTTTGACAGAGAATCTAATTTTTTGGATCATCTTACTAAGCTTCGACATACATGCACAGTAAAAGACTACATTGTAGCATTTGAGACATTGGTCATCTGAACAGAAGGTCTCAGAGATGAATTCTACGTGGAGTGTTTCATTAGTGGTCTCAAAGAAGCCATCCAAGCACATGTCTAGACGCACCACCCACCTACATGGATAGGCGCTTGCACAAAGGCTATCGAAGTGGAACTTGCTTTAGCTGCCATGTCTAATCATCCAAATTTCATAGCCAAGGGGTGTCCCAACCAAGCTCGGGGCCATACCCAAACACTTAAGGTTCAAAAGGTGTCTCCTGCAGAAATGGTGGAACGACGAAAACAAGGATTGTGCTACTACTATGATGAAAAATACTCCCCGAGGCATAAATGCAAGGAACCAACATTCTTTCAAATTGATGCTACTGATCATAACTCATTTGAGGAAGCCCCACCCCTTGGGGGGGTAGAGGACAAAGATGAGGAAACCCAGCATGACAATGATCTCACAGCTACACCAGATGAACCAGTTATCTCGCTACATGCTTTAGTGGGCATTTCTACGCCCCAAACTCTCAAAAAGAAAGGTTTTCTTAAACATCACCCCATATTGATATCGATTGATAATGGCAGCACTGATAATTCTATCCATGAGCAAGTCATTGAAGTTGTTCATTGTTTTGTAAAGGCAATATCTAATTTCCATGTCCTTATTACTGATGGCGGGATAATGAAATGTGAAGGCCATTACGAAAATATTAAGATGGGAGACTACCACGTAAAGGCCCACATGTTTGCGATTAATATGGGTGGTTATGACATTGTCTGGGGTGTTGAATGGCTTCACACACTAGGCCCAATCACAATGGATTTCCAAGAGTTATATATGAGCTTTAAGTAGAATGACCACATTCATACACTACGTGCACTTTAGGCAAGTGCTCCTACTATCATCAGCTCGCGTTGAATGAAAAAGTTGTTGAAAAATGGCCATCATCGATTCATCGCCCAGTTTAATGCCATCCAGCCCATAGAACCCACTACTCTTCATATTCATCCTAAGATGCAACAGGTCTTAGAATGCCACCAGCAGGTATTTGAAAAACCTAAAGAGCTTCCACCCTCTAGAGGTCAACATGATCATAGCATACCTTTGGTCCTGAGGACCCAGCTGCCTAATGTGCACCCATATCGATATCCTTTCACCCAGAAGAATGAAATTGAAAAAATAATCAAGGAAATCCTTGAAGCAGGGGTTATTCATCCTCACATCAGTCCTTATTCATCACGAGTGGTCATGGTGCTAAAGAAAGATGGATAATGGCGCATGTGTCCAGACTTTCTGGCCCTCAACAAGCTCAATGTCAAAGACAAAATTCCCTATTTCGATTGTTGATTATTTGCTTGATGAACTACATGGTGCTTAATTCTTTACCAATCTAGATCATCTCTTTGGCTATCACCAAATACGCATGAAAGAAGAAGGCATTCCAAAGACTGCTTTCCAAACTCATGAAGGTAATTATGAATTCTTAGTCATGCCATTTTTTCTTTGTAATGCTCCATCTACTTTTCAAAGCCTCATGAATCACTTGTTGAAACCATATCTCTGAAAATTTGTCCTCATTTTCTTTGATGACATTCTCATCTACAGCCTAAACTGGGAAAACCATCTTCAGCATGGAGACCTGATCTTGCAACTGCTCTGGAATCACAAATTATTTGTCAAACTATCCAAGTGCTCTTTTGGTGTGGAAGAAGTCGAGTATTTGGGCACATTGTGGGTCGTGAAGGTGTCAAGGTTGATCCCAAAAAGATACAGGCAATGCAAGATTGGCCCCAACCAAAAACCTTGAATATTCTGAGGGGATTCTTGGGGCTCACTGGCTACTATCGCGAATTTGTTCACAATTATGGTTGCATTGCTAGACCCCTCACTAACGTTATTAAGAAAAATTCATTCCTCTGGATTGATGCAGCACAACGGGCACTTATGGTTCTCAAACATGCCATGTGTTCCACTGTCGTATTGGCACTACCAAACTTCACGAAATATTTTGTGATTGAATGTGATGCTTCAGGTACTGGTATTGGTGATGTCTTAATGCAGGAAGGTTGACCCTTGGCTTTCACTAGCCAAAAACTGAGTGGGAAACATCTGGGTCAATATACCTATGAGAAAGAAATGATGTCCATCTTACATGCAGTAGATACCTGGCGACCATACTTATTAGGGTGGCATTTCCAAACCCACTCAGACCATCAAAGCCTCAAATATTTTTTGGAGCAATGTCTCTCCTCACCACAGCAAAATAAATGGCTGGCCAAAATGTTGGGATATGATTATGAGATAATTTATAAGAAAGAGCATGATAATGTAGTAGTGGATCCTTTATCGTTCCAATTTGAGGATGAAATCACCCTACTATCAATCTATCTTCCCATACCATATTGGATTGAAGAAGCCCACAAGGAATGGTTTTCGCACCCCTCTCTCTCCCAACTTATTAATAACTTGAGAGAATATCCTAATTCCTTAGTCAGCTACTCTTAGAAGGATGGGATTCTTCACTACAAGGATCGAGTAGTTATATCGCCAACATCCACCCTGAAAACTCACATTTTGGTAGAGTTGCACTCATCTCCCATTGCAAGGCATGCATGCTTTTAGAAGACTTATGCTTGCACTCACCATTCTTTCTTTTGGATGGGCATGAAAAATTGCATTCTTACTTTGGTAGCTGAGTGTCATGTGTATCAATGCCACAAAGGAGAAATCGTCAGGTTACCAGGCACCTTACAACCATTGCCACTCCCTGCCTCCATCTGGATGGATGTTTCCATGGATTTCATTACTGGTCTCCGAAATTCGGGAAACAAATTATTCATCATGGTGGTTGTGGACAGACTTTCTAAATATGCTCATTTTTGCACTCTACCCCACCCATTTACCCCCACTTTGGTGGCTCAAGCTTTCATGGACCAGATCTTCAAACTGCATGGCATGCCAACTTCCATTGTGTTCGATCGTGACTCAACTTTCACCAGCAAATTTTGGAAATAACTTTTCAAGATACAAGGCACCCAACTCAAACTAAGTACTTCCTATCATCCCCAAACCGATGTTCAAACTGAAGCAGTCAACAAATGTTTGGAGACATACCTAAGATGCTTCACTGCAGAAAAGCAGCATCAATGGGTATAGTGGCTACCTTTAGTTGAATGGTGGTATAATATTAACTACCATGAAGCAACCAAGATGACTCCATATGAAGTAGTGTATGGCCAACTTCCACCTTCACTTATTTCTTATATCCTTGGGTACTCTAAAGTGCAAGCAGTTGATCAACTCCTATAGAATCATGTCGCCATGCTAGCTTGTCTAAAAAATAATCTCCATCAAGCTCTAGATCGAATGAAGCAACATGCAGACCAGTATCATTCAGAGCGTACATTTCAAGAAGAGGATCATGTATTCCCATGGCTACAACCATATAAGCAAACATCACCCAAAGAAAACTGCTGCCAGAAATTAGCTCCAAAATTTTACGGACCTTATCAAATACTTCAGCACATTGGAGCAGTAGCATACAAGATGGCCTTGCCACTAAATTCAAAAATCCATCTAGTATTCCATGTATCATGCCTCAAGAAAGTGGTGGGGAACAATTGCTGAATTCAAACGAGTCTACCTAAATTGGATGAGGAAGGTTCACTATGGATCCAACCAAAATAGGTCCTCGACACTCGTGAAAGACATTTGCGCAGTCACATGATTAAGTAACTCTTCTCTAGGGTAGGGTTCATATCTACAAGAATATTGCAAAAAGAGTTGGTTATAAAAATGTGCTCAGTAAGTGTTTCATGTGATTACTCGATGCTTGAAAGAAGAAGTTTGATATGCTTTGGTATGGATAAATATCAAGACTCTCACACAAGATTGGATGGCATAAATATAATGATATTGATCAACATCAAGCATAGTCTCCAGACAAAATAAATGGAGTTAATAATGACAAATCCAAGCAAGATGATGAATTTTGTTAACCAAGTTCGATCCATGGGAACCTTAATTAAAAGTGTATTCATGGAGAAGGACCGTTGTACAATATGGAGATGGATCATGCAAAATGATCTTGATCTCAAAGGATTCAAGTAAGAAAATACTTTTATGAAAGGGCCATCATAATAATCTAAATCTAATTTTGATATTTATTGGTATTCCTTATCTGGTTAACATATTATTTTTCTACCTAGAAGGATATTCCAAAACTTCATAATGACCATTGAGGCAAGTTCAACAATTGGTATTGAACTTTATTCAAAGGACATGTGAATTGAGTGAATGATTTTAACAATACTTGAAGGGTTACGTTGTCAAGATGTTTACATCATAATCTTGGATTTGAAAGGTAGCAGTATAAGAGGATGATCTGATGTTCATGAAGATCACTTTCATGTTTAAAAGGAGTTGTGATTGACTCTATTTTTCATTGATGATAACTAGAGGAAAGTGATATGGAAGGTTGATGGTCTGAACCCTGACATAAGAATAAAGGAAGAGTATGGATCCATAATATCATGAAATAAATAAGCTCGATATAATGAGATGCAAAATGAAGGAGGAGCCATGAAGCTACTACTTGAAGATCTCCATGAAGAACTTGTAGTTTACACACTTATGAAGACAAGTTAGAGAGCCTATGGTTATGAATTCCTAATTGAAAGGAAGTGTAAGAATCTCATCTATGATTTATGGGGATTAATTAGTATCCCCATATGTTGAAAAAGGAGCAAGGACCTATTCCATGATTAAGAGGGAATGGGGATATCCTCCCTCATTGAGAGAGAGTGATGTTAGACAACATATTATCTTCTTCATGTGTCATGCACTAGGCCACGACTAACAACCATATGTCTAAGTGAAGGCCATGGAGGGAGAATGGAGAATGGAGGATTGGACAAGCATCTAAGATTTATACTAGTTGAGGACAAAGAATCCAATATAGGAAGTATTATTGTTGTTCAAAACTCTGAGGATTAGAAAGGTATCCAAGACAAGAGTGGTCGATGTGGATTGATATTATTTGAGGACTAGGAATCCAAGATAAGAATAGTCCAAAAAGGAAATACCTAGTAAACATCTGGATGGGGTATGTACCTTGAAGAGGTAGCGTGGTATCTCACATAAAGCCTCCCAACATTATGCTCTGATATGAGAAGAGATTTCAAGTTAAGGCCCTACTATGTTGACAATGTTAGTCATGATGTTGATGCTTAAAAAATGGCTTACCAATCTAACTCTTCTTATGAGAACTCTTCAATTCGAGAATAGCCTTGTATCAATTCTACAATTATGAATACCTCCTCATTTAAGATGGAGTGTTGGAAAATGTAAATAGTTTTGTGTAGAAATAACTAGAAATTTGTAGTTCCTAATGAATTATGATTGAAAACAATAGACACAAATTTCTTCTACTCGATAAGTGAAAGGGAAAAAATACAATAAATACACATGCAATCATTCAATCACAATTAACATAATTTTTTTTACTGTGAAAAACTCCTCTGTTTGTATTATATTAGATTAGAAAAATGATCTATCATAATGAAAACTTCAATCCTTGAAGCTCAACCTACACTGCAACACTGATCTCTCCTTCCTAATTTTTCTCTGCCCAATACTTAAGAAAATTAGGAATCCTCCTTCCTCATATTACCTTGCGTAGTTCCAACCCCTAATTAATAGTAAGAGCTCCCATTTTCTTATGCAATCCCAAGAGAATTTCTCACCTATTACATGCAAATTCAGTACACTCACTATTATACAATAATAAATACAATTATGCCTTTTCCCTCCACTCAACTAGGCAATTTGAATTGCATGCATGCCTAGGGACATTTTTAGAAAAATTACTAGTTAACTAAGATATCAGTGAGTTAACAAAAATTAAAAATACTCAAATAAACTCATATTGACTCTATTCATGACTAGAGCTCAAATAATTGAGTTTCACTAACTATAACTCCACTAGATTTCTAGATCTTAGCAATTAACTCATGCACAACTCTACTCCTTGCCAAAAAACTTGAATTGACTGACTTAACTCAGTAACTTGGCCATGTCATTCCTACTAACTACAACTCAAGTCATCCCGCTGATGTGGAAATTCAAATTTCTCCATTTGACTAAGGCACAAGTCAAATGAAGGCTTTTCTTACTACAATTTAACATTTATGTCTTCATAATCGTCATTGTACTCATGCCATTATGTATATATTATGTAAGAAAAAAAACAAAGAAAAAAAAAATATTATTTTTTAGGCATGGGTTTCGTGCTCAAGTTGATTTGTCTTCTAGGTTAAGCATGTTCTTCATGCTTCTATATTTTTTCAAGTCAAAAGAAAACTTGTTGAGGCAAAATCCCATTTGGGCTTCCTAAAAGAAAGAAGAAAAAGTATTTTTTTTTGTATTAAAAGGAATAAATTCATCCCCAAGACCATGTCATCCCTCCAAGATGATCAGGTTGGACTGCCCAAAGGACATGACCTTTTGGTCACATGAATCACTATAAATAGCCCAACATGCTCCTCCACTTGTAGCACAAGTTTTTCGTGGATCATATATAGTAGATATGCAAAGTTGTAGGGAAGAGGATGTGAAGTATCCATGAAAAGACATGTGTACCTTCCTAAAGCTAATCTTTGTAATATGATGTGAATTTCAAGAAAAGAGGAGACTGTGGTCCTGTAATAAGAATTATGGCAGCTCATGGACAAATTGGAGGGAAAACCTGGTGCTTGTAGGGGATAATGGTTTTAGTCTTGGGGTCTTGGATTTATCATTTGAATTTATTCTATAAGAATATAAAATATTCTTTCTGGGTTTTCCCCTTTGGAAGGGTTTTTACCTAGCTTAGAGCCTACATTTTGTGTCTGTTATCTTCCTTGATCTTCATGTTTTAGGCTCTCGATAATTGTTTGATGAAAATAAACTAAGGAAGGACAAGAAAAAGATAATATAAGGTCACAAGAAATTATTAAGGATAAGGAGAATTGAATTAATAGTTTCCTTACTAGATTCTCCAACATGTGGAAGAAAGAAATAAGTAATGGAGGTTGTGTCTAATGAAAAATTGCAAAATCATCGACACAACAACTAATTATTTTAGTTAATGAAACAACTCATAAAAAATTTGTTTTCACTTATATATTTTGGCTTATTAAGCTACTCATATAGTTTTGGACTCATATATGGTTTTAGTGGAAGTTTTGTGATGGTTTTGGTGATCAACCCTCATGGACATTTTCTATGCACTTTTTTTATGGACATATTACATATATATCTTTTGCAATTATTAAATGAGAGCCAATTTCATAATTGACCATTATATGATGCATGGCTATGTGGAGAGCATATGGGATTATCATGCATGTTTTGAATTTTCTTTATGAAATATGATGTTATGATATAATGACATATGGATGTGGGTCCTTCCTCTAACTTGAGTCATTGAATGTTCCCTATTTATTAGGAGTCTAACATTAAAATTGTTTTCCTTCTGACATATCCAAGTTATTTTTCTAACCCGGAGTTAAAGTAAAATAAAACAGTTTTGTAGCCATCTCAAATGAAGCTTGACTACAAATACTTGCTCAAAGAAAAAAAACGGGAGCAAAACTTTACACAAAGTATGGTATGATCTAGTTTGATTACTTCAGCTTTGGGATAATCTATTGTGTTATTTTAAGTATTTGGATCTCATAAAACTCTTGTTACAAGGCTTCTTTTAAATAGTAGTGATGAATGGAGGTCTAAAAGTCTCACTTGTTGAGTAAGGTATTTTTTACTTTGATCATTCATGATATTACAACTATTGTATATTTTTCATATTGATAATTGATATTGTGTGTAGTAGTATACCAATGTCCAGAAGGTCTCACTAAGATAGCTACAGCAAGGTCAATGCTTATTTATTTTTCTTTGTTACTTGCATTTGACTTATAAGATTCATAAACATTACCATTTGTAAGGGAGGCTCTTGTCGTGGATTATTTTAATTTGGCTAGTTTTAGTTTATTATATTTGAAAAATATTTTCAAATACACTCAATGAAGGATATATTTCTTATATTTCCATCTTGTGTCATATTTCTATTGCTCATTTTCTTTACTTTCTTAATTGTAGTATTTTTTATTATTATATATAGTATGTATTATGTTGATAAATTTATATTTTAAACATAAAGAATGAATTTTATGTTGAAGTTTATTCTACATGAGTGTGATTACATGTTTTGACTAATTTTCATCTGTTATGTGTTTGATATTTGCAATTTACCATTTATCAATCAATTTTGTTTTGTTTTGTTTTGTTGTGTGTGTGTGTGAGTGTATTTTTGTAAGATCTATGACATATATTTATGACTAACATAGATAAACTGATAGGACAACCAGATTGATGTTAGTTGTATTCAAATGTTGGGTAGTTACTTCAAACTTGTAACATATTCCAATAAGGCTATAAATTTCAAGTAACTTTCCCATCTTTCTTGGTTTGTCCCACCAAGGAATGGAAAAATGTTGAGTGAATAAAATTTCTATTTTGTCCATAAAAAGAGGCATATTCTAGTTGTCAGTGGGGAATTTTTGTATGTATGTGAGTTGCTTGAAGGAAACCTACATATGTACATCAACTGCTAGAATAGAAGCAATGCATATATGGAAAACATGTGTTTTGGAAGTGTTTTAAGGAAAGTTGAAGTCCAACTACAACACAACTGCAAGGGATTTAACTAGTAGGGCCAATGAATGCATCTTAAGTATAAGTATGGAAAAAATGTTATAACAATTATGTTATACAGTAGCTACTCCCTAACAAAAAACTAGAATGTTGAATGTTTTTTAGTGTGATACATACACATCCCTACGAATGTGTTATATCTAATTGGAAATTTGGATTTCCAATAGTTCTTAGAAAATTTCCTTTGGGGATTTCTATTTTTCCCATAATATCCATCATAGTAGTTGGTACTTTAAGGGATTCTTTTGTGCCAAGAAAACCCACACTTACGAGATGACTAAGATAGTTGAGCTCATTATATTCTATATTCCTCACAATTTCCTCCTCGATAGACTCCCATAGACGACTTCTCTTACTCAGTTCAAGAAAAGCACTACCCACCTGTACAATGTCCCTACACTCTAGTCTCAACTGGGTCTTCCTCTGAACTGACATGCATGAATTATTTGTGAGTGAATCTTCACTTAACTGGTGTAATACTAGTTGATGCACTCATGCAATAATCCACTACTAGATCTCTACTAGTTCCTCGAACAGTTAGAACTAGTTTAATTGACTATAACTCAATTAAACTGAGTTATCTAAATGCAACTCCAATGAACTCAATTTGGACCCCTAACATTTAGGGATCACACTTACATGACTCCAGATAGACTTCCAACTACAATTTCCTAAGCTAACTAAGTCTACTTAACTTAGTTAACTATTACAAGTTGCTATGAGAATAGAATTACAATTTAATTCAAGAACAAATTAAATTAGAATTTCTAGATGTTATTTTTAATATTTCTTGTTGCTATTCTCAACACTCCCTCTCAACAAGAAAGGAATTCAACTTTATCCTGATCTTAAACCTTTGGAATGTTTTGCATACAACACTTATGTCTAGTGTTGTTGCTACAACAACTCCTGGAAAAATAAAATAAAATAAAATAAAATAAAATAAAAAATAAAAAATCCAACCTGAATCAGTATGATGTATTTGTCATTAAAGTCTCTGACTGCTACTATCTCTACCTCTGTCGACTGAAAAATCTGCACTTTTGCCAACTCTGCCTTTCTGAAATGTTGTCAACTCTACTCTATGCTCTCTTGTATATGAATGCTCTAGCCTTTGTCACTTTGATCTCTGACTACATCAACCGCCATTGATCCATCTTTCTACTATGTACTTTTGGCTCTCGTAGCAAGGTATGGTTCAAGAGATAAAATCTTTTAATGGACCCTACGTAATTTCTTTCCTCTTGGGACTATCACTTCACATCACCCCACCTCTCACCTAGAGGTATGGTTACATGTGTTCCCTCTCCCCAATTGCCACGAAATTTCCCCCTACTGGAGGTCTCTACTTGAGTGGATGTCTCCACTCAGTCTTCTCTCTGCTTCTCCAATTGTGGTTTCTCCACAACTTTCTGAGGTTACTTCTAAAGTTACTTATTCTCTACTTGAGTGGATCTTTCCACTTGGTCTCCTCTCTGCTTCTCCAATTGTGGCTACTCCACAATTATTTGAGACTGCTTCTGAGGCTTCTTCTGGGGATGCATGTTGAGAGGTAATACACTCTCCCTCTCAACTACCATGTCTATAACCTTTGCCTTGATCCTCAAGGTTTTGCATGCATCTTATCCCTAGAGGGCATACAGGTTCTTGACTCGTCCACCAATCTATTTCACCTATCCTGTTGCGATGTGTCTAAGGAAAACCTTTCCCCTACTAAAAATCACATCATAGCGATGGTCTTCCAATACCATGACAGAAACAAGATTCTTCTTTAGTCCTGGAACATACATCACATTTTTTATTCTGAGAGGGGAGTCAGACTCCCTCTGAAAGGTAATTGTACCAATCCTGGTAGCACTAGACCTCCCTTGATCTCCAAAATTTATGTTCTGCTTGAGGTCTTTCTCCTCAAAATCACTAGAGAGATCTTTGTTCCCTGTCATATGGAACGAGGCACCGCTGTCAAGATACCACATGCCTCCCATTACAGTTCTAGCCATGCATGCAATGAGAGTGAAATGAAGTTCAAATTGTGAAGCTAGAGCTTCACGTGTTGCCGCTACTACTAGCTCCTTCTTGCTTGCTTTCTTCTATGGGAAATTCGTGGCATAGTGTCCGTGCTATGTTAGGCCCCTATACTACCAGTGCAACCCCTTATTTTTATATGCAACCCCCTTATTGTATTGTTGTTCCCATGTAGTCCCCATATTGTTATTATTTTTCCCCATACACGCCCATTATTGGTATTGTTATGCCCTTACATTATTATTGTTATGTCGATTATGATTATATTGTGACCCCTTAGATTCCTATATACAGAAAGGCCGTCTTGTCATTTTCATCATCAAAGGATTATTCATTTGTGTAATGTAAATGAGTTTTCACCTCGAAGAGGCTAATTTTGAAGTCGTTGATCTATATTGTCTTCTATTTTCTGAGCTGGTTGCATAACATTTGGTATGTGAGCTTTGGATTCTAGGGTTTCGCTGCTTCAAACGTGTCATCAGGGAATGTTTGCTATAATGTTTTATCTACGAAGCTTCAGAAGATGAAATTGAAACCCATTTGAGCCGAAATAATTTTGAACCTTGTGACCGAATGTCAGATCTTTTCTTGCTATATTGTTCATATATATGAACTGAGGAATTTAGGGTTTTTGCAGGCTTCCAAATTCCATCTCAAACATGTGACCTTGGGAAAATAGTCATAACTTTCTCTTTGAGAATCAGATTCTAATTTTGTGAAGCATGACAGAAATATGACGGATGGAAGTTTGTTGGGTATCATTTTTCAGGGCCGAAGGTCGAAACAGGGACATGTGGCATGTCGTACAAGTTCACTCTACTGAACTAGTCTATAAGCAAGGCATCGTGGGAGATTGGGCATAACTCTTTCTTGGAGAATCGAATCTAGATTAGACATTTCAGGTTGGAAAGCGGACTCAGAGGGCTACAATAGGCCGAAATTTAAGAACTTGGAGATCCATCTCAATCATAAATCTACCCACAACCACCCACTAGAATATATACATGAGAAATAGCCAAAATATAAAATAATAAGACTAGAAATAAGAATTCAATTTTTTCGTGTGTGTATATATATGGGGTTGACATTGAAATATTATTTAATCTAAGATATAGAAATATTTTATTGTGGTACACACACATATAAAATTGATATTGAAATAAATTAATTAATATGGGTATTCAAATAATTTTAATTAATATGAATATTCTAATAATTTATATCTTTTATTGAGGTAATTTTAAAAATATCAAAATTATACATCATCCTCTCATATTAAAAAGTAAAGATATAATTTTCTTTTTTTACTTCTAATTATTTTATCTTTTCTTTTTTTCTAAATTGATATAAAATTATGTTATTTTATATGGACATTTAAATATGTTATTTATGGTTGAGTGTGAGAGAAATATCTTTACCATATCTCCTTCTTACCTGTTTGAAATATTAATAATTAATAATAAAAGCAACACAATAAGAATGAGATTATAGATATTTTATAATAGTTTTAATTAAAACTAACTAATATATTAATTATATTCTCTTTTTCTTTTTTGAGAATATTTTTATTAAAACGTAATGTTAATCATACTAAATATGAATTAAAATCACAAATGACCATTATTATTTTGGGTGTGAATTACCCTCTATATTATATAGATATATTTTATATTTTTTAATAATATATATCATTTTAAAAAATTAAATATATATATATATATATATATATATATATTAATAACATATTAATATAAAATTGAGGTAAATCTTTTCAAACCAAAATAAGCTATCAAATACAAGTAAGGAAATTGAGATAGAAGAAATGGTTTATTTAACCTGAATATTAACTTTGGAATAAGTTTTTTTAATAAAGAATATGACTTTTTTTAATACCAACCTAGACTTTAGACATATGTTATAAATTATTTTTTTTAATACCAAACTGGACTTTATACATATGTTATAAATTAACTTTCTTTTAATACCAAACTAGACTTTATACGTATGCTATAAATTAATTAAATCAAAATTAAATATAAAACTTTATACTGATGTTATAATTAATAAATTTCCAAAATTTAAATAAAAAATAATTAAAGAGAATTTAAATTTAAATAAAGAGTATTTACACTTTACAATCAACCACTAAAACATAAAATTAGAAAAGTGAAAATAAAATAGAAATTAGAAAAAATAAAATTACTTAAAACGATATGTGCGTGATTGTAAAAGTACAAATAAGTGAGTGAGCCATTCTGAATTTGAATTGTAATTAACATGCAAGTTAAGTATTGTTGTTACACATGTAAATATCTTCTTAATAAAAATAACTTCATATGCTCTCAATTATGATATGAAATCAAATCAGGTTTTAAGGGCTCCACCATTCGTACAAGACACGAAGTGACAGTGCATCATCTACAATTAATTACATCTCACCCCCTCCCATTCTCTATTACATATCACTGCATTTCTCCTCCGCTGCTCTGCCCAATTTCTGCTCTCCGCATTTAAGCACCATGCCATTCCTCTGTTTTCCTTTTCCTTTTCGCATCCTGTTTTTCCTATTCATTTGCCCCTTCTCTACGCACTCACTTTATGACGATGGAAAATCACTGTTGGCATTTAAGAAGCATATCACCTCTGATCCCCATGCTTCAATGGCCGACTGGAGCCCCGCAGTCCCCTTCTGTAACTGGACTGCTGTCACCTGCAGCCACCGTCACTTGCACAAAGTCATCTCCCTCAACCTCACTTCCAGGGATCTGCACGGCCCCATCTCTCCTTCCCTCGCCAATCTTACGTTTCTGCATACGCTTGATCTCAGTAGCAATTTGCTCCACGGCTATATCCCTCTTCCGTTTGAAGACCCTCTGGCTGGACCACAATCAACTAGGCGGGAACAATCCTAACGAACTCAGCAATTGCACAAATTTGGTTAGCTTGGCACTCTCCCACAACAATCTTACTGGAAGTATTCCGCCAGAGTTGGGTTCCCTCACACATCTGCAACAGCTTAATCTGGGGTCGAACATCTTGACAGGTATAATTCGTCTTCATTTGAAAATCTGTGAGTATTGATTATTTTAGAAATTGCAGAAACAAACAAATATCTTACTCACTAATTTTATTGTGAATTTGCAGGGAACATTCCCAATTCTTTGTCAAATATTTCCATTTTGAATAGTTTGGGAATCTATGAAAACAAACTCACTGGGAGTATTCCACAAGAGTTGGGTTTGCTGGCTAGTCTCCAAATATTGTATCTTTATGAGAATGAATTATCAGGGACCATTCCTGTTTCTTTGTCAAATCTCTCTGCTTTGACTGACTTGGCAATTTCCACAAACGTTCTTACTGGTAGCATTCCACAAGAATTGGGCTTGCTCACTAGTTTCCAAACTCTTTATCTTTATGAGAATGAATTATCAGGGACCATTCCTGCTTCTTTGTCAAATATCTCTGCTTTGACTTACTTGGAAATTTTCGAAAATAATCTCATTGGTAGCATTCCCACTTCTTTCTCAAATCTCTTTAACTTGAGTTACCTATCTCTATGGGGAAATCAACTTAGTGGAACAATACCAAATTCAATTGGAAATTGTTCAAACCTAAGGGAACTTTCGCTAAGCAACAACAAGTTAAGTGGGAGTGTGCCAGTACAGTTGGGTAAACTATCCCTCCTAGAAAAATTATACTTGAATGTCAATCAACTTGGTAGTGGCAATTCTACAACCATGTCATTTCTTATAGCCCTCACCAATTGTTCACACCTAAAAGTACTAAACATCAGAAACAATAAACTAGCGGGTGTCTTGCCTCTTCACATAGGAAAACTTTCTACCAATTTGTCTTTCTTGACATTAGCAAACAACATGATAGAAGGAAGCATCCCTCCACATATAGGCAACCTAAGCAGCCTCACCTATCTAAATTTATCTGGAAATCTTTTAAATGGTAGCATTCCATCTTTAAGAAACCTTACAAATTTAGAAAGGTTGGATTTAGGAAACAACAAATTAGAAGGAAACATACCTGATGATTTTGAACAGTTACAACGACTTGGTCTCTTGGACATCAGTGGAAACTTACTCTCTGGAAAGATTCCTAATTCCCTTGCATCCCTTAAACAACTAAGAGATCTCCTCCTTCATAACAACCGGTTATCAGGGAGCATTCCTTCCAACTTAGGGAGTTGTACAAATTTGGAATTGCTTGATTTGTCTCACAATATACTCACTGGAAGCATACCTCGAGAAATTGCTGAACTTCATAATCTACAATTCTATTTGAATTTGTCATGGAATTTGTTAGAAGGCTCCTTGCCCTTAGAGATTGGTAAAATTACAATGGCTCAAGCTATAGATGTCTCTGCCAATCACTTGACTGGAGCCATCCCATCTACAATTGGAAGTTGTGTTGAACTGTTTTCATTGAATTTATCTCAAAATTCTTTCCAAGGCTCTATTCCAGATTCACTTGAAAATTTAAAAAGCCTTATGAGCCTAGATCTCTCTTCCAACTCCTTATCAGGGATAATACCACCTACTTTGAACAAGTTGGAAATGCTTCAGTATTTGAATTTGTCTTTTAACAAACTCACTGGGGAAATTCCAAGAGGAGGACCTTTTGCAAATCTATCAATTTCCATTTCCCTAAATGGAAATCCCAACCTTTGTGGACCACAAGTATTCCAGTTATCTTCTTGTCCAACACCAAGAGGCCATCCTACAATTGTGAAAAGAGTACTATTTCCAGTCAGTGGAGTTGTTGCTTTTATACTATGTTGTTTTCTTTTGATATTCCTATGGCGAAGGAATATGCATATACAAAATATTTATGTCTCAGGAGCTATTTTCCAAAAGTTTGGGCGTCAAAGGATCTCATATCAAGAGCTTCATAGAGCTACAGATGGATTTTCTGAGGCTAATTTGTTGGGAACAGGCAGCTTTGGGTTAGTTTATAAAGGAGTTTTGACCGATGGCACTCTTGTCGCCATGAAGGTTCTTAGCTTGCAAAGTGATCAAGGTGAGAAACTTTTTAAAGGAGAATGCAATGTCTTGAGAAAAATTCAACATCGGAATCTAGTGAAAATCATAACTTCATGTTCAAACCTCCATTTCAAAGGCTTAGTGTTTGAGTTTATGCCTAATGGAAGCTTAGAGAAGCATTTGTATCCTAATATACACAACAACAATATAGAGGTTGTGTGTGAATTGGGATTGAGAGCACGACTAGACATTGCCATAAATGTAGCCCATGCCATAAAATATCTTCATCATGATTCTTTTGTACAAGTGGTGCATTGTGATATAAAGCCTAGCAATGTGCTTTTGGATGAAGATATGGTAGCCCATGTAACAGATTTTGGTATTGCAAAATTAATTGGTGAAAGCTCCACTGGTTCATTATCTTCTACACTTGCTTTGAGAGGATCCATGGGCTACATTGCCCCAGGTATGACATTTTAAGATATTACTTTCTCTTGTCTTTTTCTCATTAAAAATATTGTATGCATTGCTTTAACAAAATTTGTTGTCTTTATTGTAGAGTATGGATTAGGTGTGGCAGTGTCCTCTCAAGGAGATGTTTACAGTTATGGCATTCTGTTATTGGAGATTCTTACTAGAAAACAACCAACAAGTGGCATGTTTATTGGAGACCTAAACTTGCACAGTTGGGTGAACTTGGCATTTCCTGATAGGGTAAAGGAGGTAATTGACAATGACCTTTTTATTGAAGTGGGCAGTGATGACTTTGAAGAAAACAAAGTGTACAAATGCTTAGTTTCTTTGTTGCGTGTTGCTTTGCTTTGTTCAAAGCATTCACCAAATGAAAGACCAACTATGAAATTTGTAGTAATGGCTTTGGAGAGCATCAAAGAAGATTTGGTAGAAAATTCATTTACTTCTAGAGGATTGAGACGAAGCATATCCAATCTGCTTAGCAATTTAAATACAACTAGCAATGATGCACCTATATTAAGTGACCAAAGTTCTTCTACCTATTAGTTTGTGAAGTTAACAACAACAAAAGCTTTTGAGCCTTGTCATTATTCTTTCAATGACAATTTTATTTGTACTTTAAATTTCCAGAAATGTATATTATCTATTTGTAATTCAAATTTCCAAATAAATTTCCATAAATATGTATTATTTATTTGTAATTATTGTCTTTGGAAATAAAGTTTTTTACAATATAATATTAAATAGATTGTAAATATGCATTTGATTTGATATATTATCCTTACTTGATGTTACTATCCTTTTTCTTGAATTAAATTATAGTCTTTTCAATTTTATATATAAGATAATTATTATCTAAAATTGAATCTTAATTTCTAATTTAACGAATTAATTCTATAAACCATGTTTTGAGAGTAATTATTTCATTTATATTTATACTAAAGATTAAGTGTCGTTACTTTTAAGATTCTTTTAATTGTTTTTAATATATTAAGATTTATGTGTCATTACTTTTAAGATTCTTTTAAATGTTTTTAATATATTAAGATTTATGTGTCATTACTTTTAATATTCTTTTAATTGTTTTTCATATATTAAGATTTATTTTTTTAAATGTAAAAAATAATTGAACTTTTAATTATTAAGGATGCAGAAAATAAATATATAAAGCCAAACTATCTATCTTTCAACAATGTTAAATCTGATGCCTATGCCAATATCATTCACAATGGCTTTCCTTCTTCCAAATTTATTTCTTTTTCCTTAAGTGATGGATGAAAAATAAATCAATAGTCATTTCCAAACTCCAAACTAAAACTACTTTTCATAAATGGTCGGAAATAAACAATATAAAAATGAAAGCACATGAAACCAATAGTTAGTGGACCAACCACACAAGTGGTGCAGAGGAGAGCACTGCAAAGGAGAGCACTGGATAGAATTTATTAAAACATACACACTGAAGAATTGGAAGTGTGTAAATAATGGAGAGTTTGCTATTTAAAATAGAAAGAGAAATCACTAGTGAATATGGAATAATTTTATTTGGCAAGTAATCATGATGGTGAGAAATGCAATGTTTTCTATAAATAAATTTTAATATGCCAATTCAATAATAATCAGAAATATCCCGCTTTTATGTTTATTTTCAATTATTACATACTTATCATTCCCCACTTTTATGTTTATTTTCAACTATTACATACTCATTATTTTATAAAAGAAGTCTTTGAAATCAATATTATTAGTGCTTGGTATTTTCTTTAAATAGATTTTAATATGCAAATTCAATTGTCATCAGAAATATCTCACTCAACATATTATTCCTCACTTTTATGTTTGTTTTCAACTATTACATAAGTCTGTGCATTTTATAAAATAAGTCTTTGAAATCAATATTATTAGTGCCAGGTATTGTATTTTTTTTGGTAATATCTGATCAAGATTTTTATTGATATTCAAAAATTAAAAATATAATTGATGTTTTAGGAAGTGTTTTTTTTGACATTGTCAAACAAGACTAAAAATTTATAGTATTACAAGCTCATCAGTGATTGATTTGTTTGTGAATAGATAACAAAACTTGAGTGAACATTTAGCCATGAGGATTGTCTATACATTCAAAAATGCCATAGTTGTTGACCGTATGAAATTTCGACAGCACAGTGGATAAGTAAGAAAAGGACCAACATACTAGGGTGATGAAAAAAGACAACGAAAATTACCAAAAGAACAAGATAGGAGCATCGGATATCAGAAAACCAAAGGAGGAATCATTCATCTAAAATCATATCAGAAAACCAGAGGAGGAATCATTCATCTAGAATTATATCAGAAAACCAGAGGAGGAATCACTGACCATATGGACTGGGGTAGCGTTGATAATCGTTTTCGTGCTACGGAATCAGTATCTGAGTCTGTAGTTATGTAGCATTTTATCTTATTCAGACGAACAACAATATCATACATATCATGTATGATGTTCCCCATAATCCTTTTCAGTTCCTCTGACCAATGAAGAGTTAATAATTGTCAACCTACTTACACCATGTGAAGCAGAGGATCCATTTGTATATGTGTAAATAGGGAATGTAGACAATACATGCATATCATCATAAAACCTCTGCAATTTCTGCTCTACTCCTCCGCATTTAAGCAACCATGCCATTCCTCTGTTTTTCTTTTCCTCTTCATACTCTTTTCTTTTTCCTATTCATTCTCCCCTTCTCCTTCTCTACGCACTCACTTTATGCGATCGAAAATCACTATTGGCATTTAAGAACCTATCACCTCTGATCCTCATGCTTCAATGGCCGACTAGACTCCCGCAATCCCCTTCTGTAACTGGACTGCCATCACCTGCAACCACTGTCAGTTGCACAAAGTCATCTCACTCAACCTCACTTCCAGGGATCTGCACGGCCCCATATCTCCTTCCCTCGCCAATTTGACCTTTCTGCATCTGGCAATCTGCTCCACGGCTATGTCCCACCTCAACTCGGATCCCTCTTCCGTTTAAAGACGCTCTGGCTGCACCACACTGAATTGTAAGGGAACATCGCAAATGAACTCAGGAATTGCACAAATTTGGTTAACTTGGCACTCTCCTACAACAATCTTACTAGAAGCATTCTGCCAGAGTTGGGTTCCCTCACACATCTGCAACAGCTTTTCCTGGGGTCGAACATCTTGACAGGTATACTTCGTCTTCATTTGAAAACCTGTGAGTATTGATTATTTTAGAAATTGCAGAAACAAATATCTTACTCACTAATTTTATTGTGAATTTTCAGGGAACATTCCTAATTCTTTGTCAAATATTTCCATTTTGACTGTCTTGGAAATTTATGAAAACAAATTTACCGGAACTATTCCAGAAAAATTGGGTCTGCTAACTAGTTTCCAAACTTTTTATCTTTATGAGAATGAATTATTAGGGAACATACCTGTTTCTTTGTCAAATATCTCCACTTTGACTCAGTTAGCTATTTCTACCAACAATTGTTTTGGTAGCATTCCACAGGAATTGGGATTGCTCTCTAGTCTCCTATTTTCCAGGAATTGGGGTAGCATTCCACAGGAATTGGGATTCCTCTATTTTCCTTTTCCTTTTCGCATTTTGTTTTTCCTATTCATTCGCCCCATCTCCTTCTCTACGCACTCACTTTATGACGATGGAAAATCACTGTTGGCATTTAAGAAGCATATCACCTCTGATCCCCATGCTTCAATGGCCGACTGGAGCCCCGCAGTCCCCTTCTGTAACTGGACTGCCGTCACCTGCAGCCAGTCTTGCACAAAGTCATCTCCCTCAACCTCACTTCTGCATGGCCCCATCTCTCCTTCCCTCGCCAATCTTACGTTTCTACATACGCTTGATCTCACTAGAAATTTTCTCCACGACTATATCACTGTTTCGTTTGAAGACCCTCTGGCTGTACCACAATCTTACTGGAAGTGCATAAATTTGGTTAGCTTGGCACTCTCCTACAACAATCTTACTGGAAGTATTCCGCCAGAGTTGGGTTCCCTCACACATATGCAACAGCTTGTATAATTCATCTTCATTTGAAAACCTGTGAGTATTGATTATTTTACAAATTGCAGAAACAAGTATCTTACTCACTAATTTTATTGTGAATTTTCAGGGAACATTTCCAATTCTTT
>APFE031529664.1:28440-98822 GCA_000404065.3 Pinus taeda | reverse complement strand
CATAGCTTTCTTATCATCATTCATACGTTAAGAAGGTTGAAAACAAATACATGCATGTGCATTTTCATTTAGACTGCTTGGTTTGATTTAGGACAGTGCATTTAGCGTGTGCTCTGTGCTCTTTGCTGAAAGATTCTTAACTTTATTTCCTAAGTAGCTAGGATTTTCATTGCCAAAAGAAGATTAAACGTTCGTTTATCATCTTAGACTGCATTTTAGGAATTGTATACACATAACACGACGAACCTGAAAGGAAAATTTTTAAGCAAGATAAACTTAAAATAAATTTAATGAATCTAACAACACTTTGGAACCTAACGTACAACATCTAGAGGTCTAGGCTAGAGACGTATTCCGGCGTCGTAAAACCTGGTAACTATTGTTTTCATTGTTGGTTGGGAGATTCCTCCACTTTGAGATGGCAAGTGCGAGTACGGACTTGTGCTCCCACGTACCGTCGAGTATATTTTGGGAGACCACAATAAGCTGCATCCTTTATCCTTAGGAAGCTGTGTCTACCACCCTATCAATCGCAATGCATTGAACACAACATTCGGGAAGATTGACTATCGTACCGTAAAAAGTATTTTGCAGCTTTGTGATTGGTTTTGTAATCCTCTCTACCTAGATCTCCAGAGAAGTCCATTTTTCTCCTTTTCAGACTCCTTAAAGGAAAAGGTCCTCTGAACACTTGTCACTTCAGGCTCAATAAAAATCGAAGGCAACTAGAGTTATCTTTTGTTTTTTCTTGACTCTTTAAAATTGAAAAAACAAGTTGTGTCAAAGCGTCTAAAATTTATTTTAATTGGAATAACATCACAAATTCCCTCGTTGGTCTTTAGGTTGAGAAAATGGAGTCTACCAAACAAGGATTTCCCCTTGGAGGAAATCCTACTCCCTTCTCCTCTTGGGGAGATGTTGGTGCACCCCATATGGCCACATTGTCACTTCCAGGATTGACAATTGGTTTGCCTATCTGGCTCTTCTCTACCTCTGTCATTCAGAATCCCGTAATTCCTGAATAGTCAAATCAGCAACTAGACGACACTAGAGTTGCCGCCCAACCTTCTACTTTGTATGATTCTCCCTCTCCTCCTTCCTCTTCATTTGATAAAGATGATAAAGCTAAAAATCAAGTAACTAAGAAGAAGAAGAAGCAGAAAGAGAAAAAGGAAAAGAAGAAAAAGGAACCAAAATCGAAAGGGGGCAACCAAGCATCATCTAGTGAAAATCATCACACCGCACTGTCGAAACCTAAATCTCCTTATGTCATTTGCAATGGAGACCACTATCACCGAGATTGTCCTTGCATCCCTCAGATCTTAAGGGACTGGTCTCCTCGTTTGCAAAATCCGATGTCATCAACCTTTGACGATCATGTTGAATGCACACCATCAACCAGTGAAAGTGAAGCACATGGACAGAAAAGGAATCCCAAATTTCCTTGTAAGTTGTGTGAAGGAAATCACACCATCCATAGTTGTCCCTTCCTTGACGAGGCTAAAAGAGTTTTGGATGATCGTCCGGTTTCACCGCTACGACTTCCTCCTGGATATAAAAAACTCTTGCCAAGTCCTCCACCGATTGAAAATCTGGCTGGCCCATCATTGTGGTCGGCCGAAGCGTCTATCATTGAAAATGAACCCTCTGAATCCATACCTGACGAAAGTCAAAAGGTTGATATGGCAGTTGACCTGGTCTTGCCTTCAGAGTGTTCATCTTCGAATGATACCGTCACTGAAGAGAAAGAGAACGACACCGTTCAAATTCTTTTCATCAACACAGACTTCGATGAACTTGGGGACAGTCCTCCCATTCCTTTATCGCAGGAAGGAAGTTCATCAGAGTCATATCCAGCCGTCTATTCGGTCCCACCACCAAGCAGCCTAGTCATTTCCTTCTACTAGAATCTACTAGGAAGACCTCGTTTACCAGCTAGTGTACCATTCAGAATCATTGTACAAGCTTACAGAATGGTCATGGCTGGTACCATCATTGATGAAGGGCTTCTGTGAGTATCCTTTCCTCAACTGCTTGGAAAGCGCTTGGTTCGCCATCGGTTTTTCCTGAAATGAGAAATCTGACAGGCTTCGACAAAGGAACCAGTCAACCTTTAGGGATCCTTCCAAATGTGCCCATTACTTTGAGAAGGAAAACCATTCACTATGAACGTGATGGTAGTTCAAGGACCCTTGGATTATAATCTACTCCTTGGACGTGACTATATTTATTGCATGGGAGTCATCGTCTCCTCACTCTTTAGAGTAATATGTTTTCCGCACGAAGGTAGAATGGTCAAGCTCGTAGACCAAATGTCATTCCCCGGTTCACACATCACAAATAGTCAAATGCCATCCCTAAATGGTCTTTTCATGCAAGGAATGTCTCATCAATCTCCAGTCTGTCCACCTGATGAGCGCGAGTGATTCAGGAGGATGTGACTGAAACCTAGGGGGCATGCACCTTAGTCTGTTTTGGTAGGGAAACCTTGGGTATAGAGTGGATTTCCGCAAGGGATATATGACTAATATGACGAACTCGTCCTTACAGGAAAATGGGATCAAGTTGGAATAAGATACCTTCGTTAAAGTTATGTGAGTGGAATGTGTCTGCGCCACTCACCTTTGTCTATTTCGGCGGACATCGCCAAGGGAGCTTTTTATCTGCTATGCGGATGGAACTTTCATGGTAACTTGGGAATTTTTCGCTATACCTGGGGGCATGCAAACCTCTTGTAAGCAAGCAAGAAAATTACCAACTAATGTTAGCTCTATGATTTTGCTAACTTCAACCGCCTAGGTCGGGTGAGTGGTCGAAACCATTTATCTTTGCAGGGGCCACCTGGGCACCGACAAAGTAAAGGTAAAATTTTCCTACCTAGCCTTGGTAGTGATCTTAGTAGTTAAGTAGAGACGCATAGTTGGTCGTTCCTAGCTTGCATGCAAGATGATCCGGGGCAAAGCTTAAAAGGGTGCAAGCCCCATAAAAAATGGCATCTTGAATGAGACATTCTTATCATACGATTTGCGAGCAATGTTACCGCAGGATTCAAGCTCGTTAAAAATAAACCCTCCACGAGAAGTTTTAGCACATAGTTCAAGATCGTTAAAAAATAAACATAAGTCATGAGCAAATGTTTTCCCCAGCATTTAAGCTCATTAAAAAACGAACCGATAAATAACCATTGTGAATGCCTTATCGCCAGCCTTTGAGCCTTGGTCGTGTTCTCACCATCACCTCCACTCTATTTTAGCCGATCATTCACCCCCATATGACTTTTTACCCCTTCAAGGAACATCTGCAAAGAGTGATTCTATTAGCCATCCTTGTGACACTGCCGTGATTGGAAAATTCCAACCTGGAATCAGCTACTACCCGAAACCATCACTCATTCCTCGAAAATGAGTCTTCTTTAAGCTCTTTTCACCTGACTCGTAAAATATGAAAAGATTGCTGAGTGATTGGCCTCTCCGGCTCATTAAAGTCATCGGAAGTGCTATCCCTCCTATAGATTTTAATCTTTTTGGACCTGAGGGATTATTACACAAAAAGATCGAGTGCTTGTCTTGTTCAACTCGTTAAAACTATCAAAAATTCATCCCTTTTGTATTATTTTATGCTTTTTCGGACTTAAGGGATTATATGACGAAAAAGAATCATTGGAGTCTCCTTTCCATTTCTTTCAAACTCTCTAAAATTGAAAGGAACCGAGTTATCTTTGTCGTTAAACTCGTTAAAACCGAATAGCGACAAACTCGTCCAAATGGATGAGAACAAGTTTCACTGTTGCTAGGCTCGCTAAAATATAGCGACAGGTTCGCCCGAAGGGCGGATTATAGAACAAGCATATCTTATCCTCCTCAATCTTGACAAAAATAAAGAGGTATTGGTCAAAAATGACTGTGGAAAATTGGGAAGAAAACTTGAAGAAACTTTATTGGTAGCAAGCCGCTCTTGAACATGACACTTTCCTTCCTCATTCATGCCGGGTTGGGTTGTTCCGTTCATTGGTCATCACCATTGGTCCATCACACCATCCATCTTTGGGGTTAATGCTACTAATCCATTGTCAGTGTCACCGATATGTTCAAGAGAATTCATTTAGACAATTCACCTGTGTCTCACGCACTGCAATACATTCATGCTTCATTCCTTCATGACCGCCACCCTAAACCCTGTATCGTCAGATTGTTTTCACCTCCAAAATCATTTTCTTCGTTCCGTGTCATTGATGTGGGATTCATTAAGGCCCTCCTACGATAGGTCGCTTCTTGTCAACATCAGCTCATTATCGAAGAAGTTGACTTAGGAACAACCCTTTTAGTACTTTGAAGCTTGCATGCCTCAATGGCAAGTTTCTCACTTTCGGTGACAGGTTTACATCAATGGGCTTTGACCGAGAGATTTTACGTGGTGTTCAATGCCAAGTCCTTTTTCACACCACATGAATTGTACTATAGTATCTTGAGGTTCATTGTCATTATTGGTGATTCCTCTTGAACCTGTTAACAGCTTACATCATTGGCTGGTAATCAGGTGATGTCTTTCCATGTTTGACTCCAGAACATTTTTCACATGGATCGACTTGTACTCCGAGTGAAGATTGAATGAGTTTGAAGACCCCGGATCTAGTTTCATCCATCCGGGCTGTGATATATTTAGGAATATAAAGACATAAAGTGTACATCATTTCCGAGCAGATGATAATCCAAATCAAAGGATGATGTGTCCATATCATCAGTCTGTCACACAGACGATTGTCTGTCCTATGTAAATGAAAATGAATTTATAAAGCTAAGCATGGGAATGCCCACCTCAACTATATCATGAAAAAATGTTGTCAAAATAATGTATTGTATTGTATCTTATTACAGGTCGCCTCCCAGCTTGGAAAAAACTTCGGATCCTCATAGTAAAGCATTTCACCCGACATCAGAAAGATCAACGACCTCATGCTTTAGGGGGCAACTGTTATAGACATTTTTGGGCACTTCAACCCCAATCATAAATTTCCATAAACTGAGGGCTCCTAAGTCCCTAAAAGTGTTGCTTCACTGCCTAAAGGAAAAAGGTCAGCTGATTACATCATCTCCCAGAAGTTCTCCATTGAAAACTGCTCATAAATGGTCAAAACTAGACCATATTGAAAGCTCAATGCAGAGGGTGTGGTGCATATCACTTTCCCAGTGTACAAGGTGTGATGCATACTAAATTGCTCCTCTGTAGGGTGCGATGGTCGGGAATGGACAAATGGTAGGGACAAAATGCAAGTTGGAAGATCATGGAATCTTCCAGAAACTTCCCCTCTGACAATTGCCTCTCTGTTTTCGACCAGGGATGAGTAAGAGATCATCGTTCTCCAAGTGGAAGCAAGAACTATCAGAGAGAGGACACTAATCGAGAGCCCAGAAGATGACTCATCTCTCTGTAATCATCTATATATGGATCCCTCATCATAGAGACCCAGAGGCTGGAATTTTGTATCTTATAGAGAAGTGTTGTTGGTTTTCTGGTGTACATTTATAGTGTTGGGTGATCTAAGCTTTGCTTGAGGTGAAGAAGGGCTTCCTAGCTAGAGGATGATGCCAGGTCAGAACATATGGTTGTAATCCTCTTGCTACTTTTCATATTAATAAAGCTATTCTAGTTTTCTTCCATATTCTTGTATACTTGTTTATATATATGCATTTATATGGTTAACACACATCTGGTCCTGTGTTATTTATGAATATAGATCTTTGTTTCCTCAATAGTAGTATGTTGCTGTGATTCCACAAGTTCTTTTTGAAGCTGGGCAGATGAAGAAGAAGTGGCGAAACTCTATCAAGAAGGAGAGGAAATCAAGCGCAAGCCTAAGGTTGGTCTTCTTGGTTCTCCTCTTGTCTATTTTCATAAAAGAAAATGAAAGTAGACTTTACTTGTTTGTTTCTAAGATAGCCACCCATATTAGTGGGAATAACAACATCCGAGTGGACATTATTCCTAGTAACAGTAGGTGGATAACATCTAGGAATACATTCACTGAGGGAAGGTAGCAGATGGGCAGATTTGATTCCCATATTCCATAGAGATCAGAGTTACTTTGGTGACTGTTCCTAATTTCAAAAAATGCCTGAAGGTGGTTTTTGTCACCAATTAAGTCTTGAATTTGAAAATCTCTATTAGCCAAGGGAAACCACTCCAACTCCTTGTGAGGTGCATTGAGGGGAGCGATATTGAGGGCCACCGGAGCTTTCATTTCTTTTTTTTGTATTTTTGAACTGGGGGTGGGATTTCTGTAGGAAAATGAGCCAAATAACAGTGGTTCTAGTGTATTTGTTTGAAGGAAGCAGGATGAATTCAACTCAAACTTGGTTCCTTGGGAATATTTACACAGCGAAAACTGAAATTTACAGGGTTCGTTAAGAAATACAGTAAATAACTGTCTTTATGGGTGAATTGTGTGCTCAACAGGTTGCAGGACAAGCCAGTGAACAGGACTTTGGACCTGATTTGGCTGGGTGGCAAACTGTGTGGTGAAGCAGTTGCTTGGACGTAAATTGCATGCAATGGTTCCGCAGAGAAAAATAAGTGAAAATGAGTGAAAACGACAGTTTCACGGCTTTTTAACAAAAAATTGACTTTGGCGGGCTTTTGGTGCTTTTTGATTGGTGACGTCAGTGGGGTGGGGGATCAGCGGGCAATAAGTGGTTTTGGCCCGCACTGCTTATGGGCTCAAGCGGTTTCGAGTGGAGGGGAAGTGATCACTGCGGGAGGGCGCCGCGTGTCTCTGTTACGGGCGGTAATACCATCGTTCCCCGGGCGGTAAACTACAGTGATGGAGGGGCTTGCAATATGCACATTAGCCATTGGATGGGTGGGCCCAGATCCAACGGCTGGAAGTATGTCAGAGATGGGTCGGGGCTGTGGTGTGGGGGGGCCCATGTTTTAAACATTAATATATTATATCGGGGCGGCATTTATTGGTTGTCGGGGAATTTTAACAGTTAATTAAATAGATGTTAATTAACCTTTGAATATTTGTGCGTGGGGAGGGTTATTATATGGTTCCATATGAACCTATAATCCCTTTATAAATCGAAATGTGGTCGTAATCGACCGGGGCGGGATTATTATACATAGGGGTTTTATTATAAATATATATTAATACGAGGAAGGGGGAGAAATATAGGGATTTACATAATAATCTTAACAGTTAATATGGGTTTATGAAAAGGGTGCTAAGCTATAAAGTTTGATAACTTAGGCTTAGGAGAAAACAAAGGTTTAACACAAGAAATGTGGCTTCTTTTCCTTAGTAAAATAGAGTTTTACTCAGGATTTTTCATGAAATGGAGTGATCTAGGAACATTGAGCATATCTCAATATCCTTGGGGGGAAGTTAGTAATTGATTTTGGGAGAGGGGTGAAGGGAAGTTAGTCATGCTTCATTTGATTTGTAACCAAACAACTACCATGGTGCTTATGACAACAATAAGATAAACATCCTTTGAGAGACAAAATTAACCATAAGCATGCTTCTGCAACACCAAAACTTCCTACCCAGCCTACTCTTCCTAACATTTTTTCTTCTTTTTCCATGGGTGCACTTGGACTAGCAGACCCTTTCATTCTTCTTTTCTTTTCATGGGAATCCTATCTAAATCTACCTTTATAACATCTAAGGTATTAGATTTAGTAGTTGAGCTCCTTTGCTTTTTTACCTAGCTATTCACGTGCCAAGGTTGAACAATTTGGATAGGTTTTAGTCTCTATCTCTAAGACAAGTAAATTCAAACATGAACTGGCCAATATTAGACTGTTTGGCCATTCATCAATGGTGCATTGAATTTGCAAGTTGCACACCGTAAGATCATTGCAAAAATAGAATAGTAGTGGCTTTTTGGAGTTGCACAATTTCTTGGTCCTTTGTTTGGGGTTCATTTCTTTCATTTTTTCTTTTGACCATTTCATTCTTTTGCCCTTTTTTCCCTTTGAGAATCCTGCCATTAAATGGCCCTCCCTCTGTTTCTATACCATCTAGGCTCTTTAAAAAGTAAGTATTGTTTCCTTGTACATCCTGGATGATAAAAGGTCCCCTCCATAAGAAATCAAACTTCCCATGTTTTCCTTTGTCTTCTCTCCTTGAGTCCTATTTCAAAACCTTGTCTCTAATATAAAAATCCTCTGCTTTGGTCCTTTTATCAAATATCTTCTTTAGCTTTTCATGTATCACTTGAGATCTCTTATATACTTCCTCTCTGGTCTGCTATAGATTAATAGTTTGATTTATTCTTCTCTGAATGTCATTAGGTTGTGCCTGCACTTCTTGTAGCAACTTCATCATTGGGTCTCCTGAAGATGTAGGAAAAATAGCCTCCATGCCATAAACTAATTCATAGGGGCTTGTTCCAATGGATCTCTTTGTAGTCAATCTGTCTGCCCATAGTGCATTGATAAGCTTCTTATGCCAGTTTTTCTTGTTTTCTTTCAATATTTTCTTAATGATATTGATTAGGCTTTTATTGGATGACTCAGCTAAACTATTACCTTGAGGGTAATAGGCTGTGGAGTGACCTAAGGTAATGTGGTACTTGTGACAGAAATTGATCATTCTCTTAGATTTGAAGGCAACAACATTGTCAGTGATAATATTTTCAGGACAGCCAAATCTGGATAGGATGTTGGTTTCTAAAAATTGCATGATGACTGAATCATTGGCTTGTCTACAAGGGATGGCCTCTATCCACTTGGTGAAATAATTAGTGGCAGTCAGGATCCATTTATGTTGGCCAGAGGAGGGAGGTTGGATTTCTCCAATAAAATATAAACCCCATTGTTGAAATGGTCTTTCAGTGGAAATTGGCTTAAGGGGTAGAGGCATAAGTTTCCTCTTGCCTTAAAAAATTTGGCATTTATGGCAAGAAATTACAAATTTTTTCACATCAGCAAATAAGGTGGGCCAATAAAATCCAGCGCTTAGAATTTTATCAGCAGTTGATTTCCAATACAAATGTCCACCACAGTCCCCTGCATGTAGTTCTTTCAGGACTTTGTCAGTTTCATCCTTTCTCAAGCAATTCAGTAAAATACCTTCATGATTTTTCCAAAATAAAGCGTCATCTAAAATACAGAATTTTGAATCTATCATTTTCAGAAATCTTTTCCTATTTCTGGATAATCCTGGAGGAGCTTGTAGGTTTAGCACTACATAACATATATCAGCATACCAAGGTGAATTTAAAAAGGTTTGATTGATCTATGGAGTCGCCATCTCCTGCTCATTATCCAGTTCATTGATATCAAGGGTTTGGAAATTGGTTTTAGCCATAAGTTTAGCTAATCCTTGTCCTTTTATCATCTTTTTTGGTTTAATTTTAATTTCATATTCCAAAATATTAGCTATCCACTTGCCATGTTTGCCTTCAATTCCTTCCTGAGTTAGGATATCTTTGACAATAGTATTTGGAATGTAAGCGATTACATGAGAATATAAGATATAAACTCTGAAGTCCTTAATAGATTTTACAAAGGCATAAGCCCGTTTTTCCATGATTTGATATTTTAAAGGTCCATCCCTCAGTTCTTTGCTGAAGAAGGCTATGGGTTTTTCATGTCCTTGATCATATTTTTGTAGCAAGACAACAATAATAGTATGTTTTGAGGCAAAGGAAAAGATCATGAAGTCTCTGTCAAATTTTGGGTTGGTAAGGATTGGTGTTCTAGTCAAAGCCATTTTGATTTCTTCAAATGCTTGTTTGGCTTGTATTGTCCATTTTACCTTGGAATCATTTTTTAACATGTTATTTAGCAGTCTAATTAATTCAGCCAAATTGGGTATAATTCTCCTTAAAAAGTGTATCTTCCCTAAGAAAGCTTGAAGCTCTTTGATATTTTTGGGGTGAGGAACTTGCAGAATAGCTTGTATTCTATCTAGATCAATTCTAATGCCATATTTTGATATTATGTGGCCTAACAGTTTTCCCTCTCTAGGTCAAATAATGACTTTTTAGGATTTAGTGATATACCATATTTTCTGCAGATTAAAAATATTTGTCTCAGATGATCTAGGTGTTGCTGATCTGATTTTGGAAATGCAGTGAGATCATCTAGGTATATGACTAGGAAATCATGGATTTCTTTAGCAAAAGGTATGTCCATTGCACGCTGGAAAGTTGCCCCTGCATTCTTGTGTCCAAATGGAATTTTCACATATTTGAAAGTTCCTAAGGTGTTGTAAAGGCAGTCTTATCTTGATCATTAGGGTGAACTAAAATCTGGTTGAAACCTGAGAATCCATCCAAGAGTGAGATCCTAGAGGCCCCTACTACCCTTTGTAAAATGTGGTCCATCTTAGGTAAGGGGTAGTGGTCTTTTAAAGAAACTTTGTTCAGATTCCTTAAGTCCACACACAATCTGATTTCTCCTGTTTTCTTCCTAGTGGACACTAAATTAGAGACCCATTCTGAAAATCTAATGGGTGCAATTATCCCAGCTTCATGCATTCTTTTAACTTCTTTTTCAATTAGAGGGAGAAGTACGGGGTTGACTCTTCTATGTTTTTGCTTGAAAGGTTTTTGATTTTCTTTGAGGGGTATTGTATGTTGAATGACAGAGGTATAATAAGATTTGAGATCCTCATAGCTCCATGCAAAAACGTCCTGAAATTCCTTGAACAATTCAACATATTTAAGCTTTTGGTCAGGAGGCAAAGTTTTGGACAATTTTATCATTTTGGGATTTTGTTCGGTTCCTATGTTGCAGTCCTCAATTTCTTCATTTAGAGGCTGCATTTTGGGCTTCCCTGAAATATCATTAGAATCAAAAATGTCTTCGAGAAGTGTTAATCCTATGGGGAAATAATTGTCCTTCAAATTAATGACTTTAGATTCTCCTCCAATAGCTTCATCAAAGTCTATTTCTTTAAGCTCTTGCAACTCTTTGCTGGTAAATTTTGTTGGATGTAGTGTTTGAGTTGTTGTTTCAGCTGAAATGTGTGTTTCAATTGTTTCCATTTGTTCAACTTCACAAACAACGCTGGTGTCTATATATGCGCTGAAAAATTCTTCTTTTAAGGTCAAGAAATTGTTAATCTGAGTGTCATTATCAAACACTTGCCAATTTTTTACATTATTTGGTACACTTGGTCTGTGTTTAATCTCAGCTGTAAAATGATGATTAGGCTCAAACGGCAGTTTACAAGTGCTGGCAAATGTTGCCAAACTGTGGGCATGCAAATTGTGCTTCCTTGGAATTTTAGCCAGCCGTGCTTCTAGAAAGGTATTGAGTATTTCAATTGTTGCAGCTCTATAAAATCTTAACTTGAGATCATTTGTGAGGAATTTTCCTTACATTTGTTGAATAACTAGATCAGAGTCTCCCAAAATTGATACCCTAACTGCCCCTAAGCTTTTGATCACTTTGAGTCCTAGCAAGAGGGCTTCACATTCAACCATGTTATTAGTGCATCTAAAACTCAACCTTTATCCATGTCCTTCATCATCATCATTTTCCAAATTATGAATCCAAATTCCAGCCCCTGCTCCTAGTTTGTTGACAGATCCATCAAATTCCAAATACCAAAGGGTTCCATGTTTATAGTCAGGATTTGGAGTCTGAATGATTTGTTTTATGGGCAGACACACTTCTTTATTTTCAGCTGGTTTTTCTTGGTGGTCTGATATATCATTGTTTATAGAAATTTCTTGGATTTCAGCACTAGATTTTTCATTTATGAATTTTTTCTATTGTAAATGAAAAGCCTTGACATCAGTTGGGGGGTAAATTTCATCATTGTATAGTATGAAGGAGTCCATATCAGAATGCATGGAATAGATGGGAAAATTCTGAGGTTTCTCTTGACTGCTCACTACATACTTCATCAAAGTCTCTCTATATAACTTCTTTGGTTGCCCAAAAACTGAGATAGTTGCATAAGACATGTCCAGCTGTAATGATCCTTGCAGCTTCACTCCCCAAGACCTAGAAAACAACATTCCATTTTGGGTGGAATATTAGCTACCACCACATCCATTAAAATGGTTTTGGATGGGTATTGGACTAATGATACACATAAGTCTTTGATTAGTCCTAGACATATAACCTGGCTTGAATCAAAAGAAAACAAGTCTTTGTATGGCCTGGTGATATCTAGGTCCAGCTTCCCCATTACAGATTTGGACATTAAATTATGAGAAGAACCAAAATCGAACATTGCATTATGAAGAATTTTATCATGAATGTTTAGACTTACATAGAAAGGAGGAACTCCTCCATCTACCGATTTTCCATTTACTTCAGGACCAAAGATTAATTCTGGTTGGTCATCAAGGACATTTACTGCATCTCTATTTTCTAAAATTTGAAGTGATCTGCTGATTTGTTCTCTATAGAAATGATGCTTAGCTAGTTCTGACAGTGGAATGGCTATTTTTAACTTGCTTATTTCGGTCTCAAGGTTGAAAGGTTTTTCAATTTGAATTTTTGCATTTCGGGCAGCAAGGTTTTCTTTCTCTGTTGCATTTTCAGTATCTGTCTCTTTTTTAGGCATCTTGTTATGAGTTGAAACTGTTTCCATGTCAATTTCTAGAGGTTCTCCCACAATTTCTTTGGAAGAAATGGAAGTTGAAGATTGTTTATCATGTTCTTGATTATCTTAAATATCCTCAACTATTGGACTGTTTGGGTTAGGAATTGCTTTAGGAGGAGTTTGTGTAGGAGAGTTATTGATTTTAGCTTTGGTAGGTTGTTTGGTTTCTTTCTATTTATTGTCATCAGGGACATCTACTCTCCTACTTCTTAGATTATATTATTTGTGAACTTCATAGGTAGCTGTGTCATATCCCCCCTTAAAGTCAAACGATTCCCCTGATTGAATTTGGAACTAACCAAGAATGTGGGCTTCTTGGTCTTCTTGGGTTAATAAAATTTGTTGTTCACTATTGAAACCCATTAAGTTAAATTGAGTGTCTTCTGTAGGCTCACTAGAAGTTGAAGCTTCAGAATAGTTTTCTTGAAATGGGGGCCTAATGTTTTGGTCAAGCCCAGACTTTTCCATGTTAGGGTTCTGGTTTTTCCTAAAGTTGGGATTTCTTCCAGAATTACCTAGTTGACCATCCCAAGATGATTTTCTTTCAATTGTTTCTACCATATCCCCAAGTCTGTCCATTCCTTTAATGACAACATCTAATTTTTGTTCAAAAGCAGAGGGTTCTTCTTTGATGGGTATCCTTATTTCTACTCTGGCTTGAGCTCGTTTGGAAATTAAGTTGGCCTCAACACTGAAAGCTATGCCTTTCATGTCTTCTAAGCTTCGAGAAGCTCTTTCTCTAAGCTGGTATGGCATATCAGAGTCAAATCCATCAGGGAATTTGATCAAGGCCAAGTCTTGTGGAGGTCTTAGATTCTGATGAATAGCATTGTATATGTTGTTAAATCTGGTGCAATAATCTTGCACACTTTCTTGTGGACCTCTCTTTAAATTTTCATATTCTGCTAAAATATGAAGAGAGTCTATTTTTTTTCCCATGTATTTAGGAAGGTTTGATAAGGAGCCTCTGGATTGTTGATAGTGTTTGCAGGGAGTGCTCTAAACCAGGTTCTTACATCTCTAGTTAAGCTTTGGACAAAAACTTTCATTCTTACATCATCATCATCAACCTCATAGTTTTCAAAATAATCCGTTATTTTCTTGGTGTGTTGTTGAGCTGTGTAAGTTCCAGTACCATCAAAATAAGTGATTTTGCTTTGATAATCTTGAGGTATAGCCCCTGGATTTGCAGGCAATTGTAGGGCAGCATATCGGTTTGCCATATTTGTAGAGATAAGTATAACCGCCGAAAGAGCAGGGATAATAGTTGAAATAGGTGTAAAATCACCTATTCTGTAGTTTTTGGATAGCTGTAAAATGTTCTTCATATCACCAAAGAGTCTAGGAGGAGGAGTTCTCATTAGTAGAGAGGAGACCAGATGTATAAATAGGTCAATGAATTAACAGTAGGTGTAAGGAGAGTCAGAAACATGGTGGAAGACTGAGGTCCAGAATATCATAGACCTTCTTTCTCCTTTGGAATCCAATTACTTGATAGGAAACTGAAAGCTGTCTATTTGATATTATAAGAACAGATGATATATATAGGATGAGTACTTGAAGATTCCCTCTCCATCTAGACCCAAGAATTGGTCATGGATCTTGTTGGCAATGAATGTAGCATAGTCATATTTGATAGCAGGGGGCTGTCCTGGAGTAAATATGGACAACAAAACTAATATGGTCTCATCAATATACTCACTTGTCCTAAATCCTAGGATGTAGGATATCATATCAATAATTAATTGTCCAACTTCATTGAACCAGACATGTACATAGGGAGGTGGGCCTCGGTGCTGGCAGTCTGGTCTCATAAATGTTTGAGTAATCCAAGTTATCTCTGAATTGGGCAGTTTGGGGCCCTCTTCAAGCAAGAATCCCATAGAAAGAGGATCCAGAGGCTGAGTTTATTTGAATTTTAACATCTGATTGATGGACTTAGGAGTTATATAAAAGAGGAAAGTTCCATTTGGAGTCATAACTGCTCTCTGAGTATGTTCATAATTGGCACAACATAGGTGGATAATATCTGGGAATACATTCACTGAGGGAAGGTAGTAGATGAGCAGGTTGGATTCCCATATTCCATAGAGATCAGAGTTACTTTGGTGACTGTTCCTAATTTCACAAAATGCCTGTAGGTGGTTTTTGTCACCAATTAAGTCTTGAATTTGAAAATCTCTATCAGCCAATGGAAACCACTCCAACTCCTTGTGAGGTGCATTGAGGGGAGCGACATTGAGGGCCACTAGAGCTTTCATTTCTGTTTTTTGTATTTTTGAACTGCGGGTGGGGTTTTTGCAGGCAAATGGGCCAAATAACAGTGGTTCTAGTGTATTTGTTTGAAGGCAGCAAGATGAATTCAACTCAAACTTGGTTCCTTGGGAAGATTTATATAGAGAAAACTGAAATTTATAGAGTTTGGTAAGAAATACAGTAAATACCTGTCTTTACGAGTGAATTATGCGCTTAGCTGTTAGCAGGACAAGCTGATGAACAGGACTGTGGACCTGATTTGGCTGGGTGGCGGACTATGTGGTCGAGCAGTTGCTTGGACGTAAATTGCATGCAATTGTTCCGCAAAAAAAAAAAAAGGGAAAATGACACTTTCACGGCTTTTTAACAAAAAATTGACTTTGGCGGGCTTTTGGGGCTTTTTGGTTGGTGATGTCAGCGGGGGACGGGGGGGTGAAGTGGGCAGTAAGTGGTTTTGGCCCGCACCGCTTATGGGCTCAAACGGTTTTGGGCGGAGAGGCAGTGAGCACTGCAGGAGGGCGCCGCATGTCCCTAGTACGGGCGGTAGTACCACCATTCCCCGGGCGGTAAACTACAGTGATGGAGGGGCTTGTGATATGCACATTAGCCGTTGGATGGGCGGGCCTAGATCTAATAGCTGGCGGTATGTCAGAGATGGGTCGGGGCTATGTCATGGGGGGGCCCATGTTTTAAACATTAATATATTATATCGGGGCGGTGTTTATTGATTGTCAGGGAATTTTAACAGTTAATTAACCAGATGTTAATTAACCTTTGAATATGTGCGTGCGGGGAGGGTTATTATATGGTTCCAAATGAACCTATAATCCCTTTGTAAATGGAAATATGGGTGTAATCGACGGGGGGCGGGATTATTATACATAGGGGTTTTATTATAAAGATATATTAATACCGGGAAGGCAGAGAAATATAGGGATTTACATAATAATCTTAATAGTTAATATGGGTTTAGGAAAAGGGTGCTAAGCTATAAATTTTGATAACTTAGGCTTAGGAGAAAACAGAGGTTTAACACAAGAAATTTGGCTTTTTTTCCTTATTAAAATAGAGTTTTACTCAGATTTTTCATGAAATGGAGTGATCTAGGAGCATTGAGTAGATCTCAATATCCTTGGGGGGAAGTTAGTAATTGATTTTGGGAGAGGGGTGAAGGGAAGTTAGTCATGCTTCATTTGATTTGTAACCAAACAGCTGCCATGGTCTTATGATAACAATAAGATAAACATCCTTTGAGAGACAAAATTAACCATAAGCATGCTTCTGCAACACCAAAACTGCCTACCCAGCCTATTGTTCCTAACATTTTTTCTTCTTTTTCCATGGGTGCACTTGGACTAGCAGACCCTTTCAATCTTCTTTTCTTTTCATGCGAATCCTATCTAAATCTACCTTTATAACATCCAAGGGCTCAGATTTAGCAGTTGAGCTCCTTTTCTTCTTTACCTAGATATTCACCTGCCAAGGTTGAACAATATGGACAGGTTTCATTCTCTATCTCTAAGACAAGTAAATTCAAACATGAACTGGCCAGGATTAGACTGTTTGGCCATTCATCAATGGCGGCATGAATTGGCAAGTTGCACACCATAAGATCATTGCAAAAATAGAATAGTAGTGGCTTTTTGGAATTGCACAGTTTCCTGGTCCTTTGTTTGCGGTTCATTTCTTTCTTTTTTTCTTTTGACCATTTCATTCTTTTGCCTTTTGATTTTTCTTTTAGGGCATACCCTCTTTACATTTTTTGACTTTTTGATTTCTTGGGAATATGGAAGACCTTAGCAACCAGCCAAAGGTATGAACATATTAGCACTCTTCAATGACAATCATGAAAAATGACACCTATTGGTATAGGAACATAACAACGTGGAGGATGTCTTGGATCTAGTAACACTAAAGGTATAATCTCTTTCAAGGATGCAGTAAAAGGAAGGGCTTAGACACAAAATAAATCTGATCAACTTCCTAATATCCCTGCTTCTTATATTGTGGAAAATATGCATCAAGTGCCAAATTTTATAGTAAACCTTCCATAGGTCAATGATATTTAAGCTGATTTCCATTCTCGAGTAGTTATACATCAATTTAATGGTTTTTGTCCCAAGATGGAGGACCTTCATCAGTGGATTCTCTCCACATGGACTAAAAACTATGATATTCATTTATGTTCAAGGGGAGTTTTTGTTGTAAAATTTGATGCATCAAAATATTTGGATTATGCCTTAAATGAGGTTTGATGGTTTTGGGGCAGTGCTTGTCTTTTTATGATTCCATGGTTCTCGGGGTTTGATGCTAATTACATGGTGGTATCCAAAATTCTAGTTTGGGTAAGACTACATAATATCCGCTTGCATTTTTAGCATCATAAAGTTTTAGAAGGGATTGGCATTTCTATAGAGAAGTTTCTAAAAGTGGATTAAGAAAGATTCAGAAAAGGAATTTTTACTTTTTCTAGGATATGTGTAGAGGTAGACCTTAGTAATGGTTTAGCCAAACTTATTATCCTACTTCATAAGAAAATTTAGTGGTCCCATCCTTTAGACTTTGACAATACATCATTTAGAAGTCGCGTTTGTCTTCAAACAACACACTTACAAAACATGTTCCCTCAGGCAAAGAAAGAGCCCAAAAGAAGGAAACAATAGGCCCAAAATCCAAAGGGTTGGTAGTTTTCTAATCAACATGTTTCTGAAGTGGAGTAGGAAGAAAATACATAGAATACTATAAAAATTGACAAACATAAATCCCAAGAAGTTTTAGTAGAAGTGGGGTTGAGCAGGGAGGAAATATGGTTTCAAGTTCAAACAAAATATAAACACCTACATCTGTCAAGCATAAGAATACGACATATCCTCCTAAAAGAGATGTGAGTGGAAAAAAAGTAACCCATGCATCTAAGAGTTCAAACTCTAACAAGGAAATCCATGTAAACATGGAAGAGAATCAAATGGCTATTGTAACTTCCACTTCCAACTACAATGGTTAGCTAAAGTGGAGAAAAATAAAGACATGAAAGTTTAGCTTAGTGTTTTCATATTAAGCATCCTGTTGATGGTGCTGGACCTACCAAAATTTAGGGAATATCCCTGATATGAAATCCCAACTAGACCTCACACTGTTTCGAGTAGGAGTCCCAGCAGTGGGTGGTAATGTTATGCATTGACTTCGAAAACATGTAGAGTGAAGTACAGTAACTTTGGTGAGAGAAAGTGTGTGACACTACAGAAAGTCAAGTGTGATGCATAAATGTTCCAATGCACAAAGGGAAAATGAAGTGCACCCCTTTGAAGCTGTAATAGTACACAGCTTGAAAGGATAACATGAGAATAATGATACCACTAGCTAACATGTAGAATAGTCCACAAATTGATACAACAACATGCATTCAACAAGATTCATACAAAATCAAATGAAATAGTTCATAATCATAAGTGTAAGTTAAATAACATGCATTGCAAATACAACAAGAATAATCCTACTATATTCACAACATATGCATGAAAGTGTGCCCACTCTGAGTTTTATTATAAGTGAAATTTCCATTCATATATACACCATTGACGAGCCACTAGCCCCGATAGTGGAACATTGAAGTCAAGAACACCTGCTCCTCCAAAGAAATATACTCACTGTATGTTATGGAGAAGTGAGGTCTCTACATAAAGCTCCAAAGGTCCTTCTATGCCTAGTCCTAGCCAAAATCGTGCTTCCAAAAATCCCTTTACATGAGTTAGGAGGTTCTATTTATAACAAGGGGGTGGATGACCCTTCAACTCCCCTTTGTGACCCTTGGACTACCCTCATGACTCTTCAACTTCTTTCAAATGGATCATTACATTACATCATGACTCTTTAAATTCCAATATTGAGACTTTGAATTTCACTATACAAAATAATTACAAATAATATTACATTTATACTCATACCCATATAAGAAAAAGTAGGGCAAAGATAAATTGACAGCCTAACACGATAAAATACAATGATGCTTGAGTTTGGGGAAACCCTTTCTTGGAAACTTCCAATTGATGTTTGTTTGTCACATATTAGTGCAAAGCTGGGTATTGTGCAATGACATCCCCAAACTTCTTGATGGTGTCTAGATGGAAGCAAAATTTAACCTCCATGGCGTCCGGGTACAATGAATTGGCACCAATTTCACTTCCCTCTTAAGCATGAGCAACATTGTTCTAATTTGGATTAGAACACCAATGTAGTTTTGCATGTTCTATTTGTTCATCTCCAAATCATCCCTGGTGGCAATCTATCTCAGCTACTCCAAGTACTCTTTGATCTCCTGCTTTACCTAGTTCCTAGGTTTGGCTTTGGTGAGTGAGCCAATTGATGGGATCTTGTGTGATTCCACCAAGACATCCAAACTACTAAATAATTGTACATATGAGGCCTAAATTATACCAATGAATGAGGCGAGATTCTTATTGTTTTGAATCAAAATTTGAAATATCACTGTCCCCATCTCTTCCCATGACTTCATTTTCTTCACTAAGTCAAGTGGTTCCCCTTTGTATCACATTGTCAAATATTGCACATAGGTAATGGAAAATTGTACATTCTTGAGAGTTTTAAAAAAATATTTTCTCTATTACTGTAGGCCATGCAAATGAACAACTACTTTATGTACAATCATAAACTCCTCATAGTGATTTTGCATGGTTTCTCCAAGTGTTTCTACTTCAGCAAGTACCGTTGCTCTCATCTCCTCCGAGTAGATCTGTGTGAAAATTACATTTATTTTTGTTGCATGGAATTGTTCTACCTCTTTCCTAGTAGCTTATAAGTTCTGTTCCAATTGCTCATTCTCAACTGTCAAATACTGAATGTTTGATCTTGTTGCACCTACAAAGGCCAAGTTGGGTTTGACAATGACATTTGGATTCTTCCTGGTGTTTACCACTATCACCTTTTCTCTAATGAGTACATGTGATGCGTGATCATCCAAAAAATGATTTCTCCATGCGTGTACAATATTATTTTGGAACTCATTAAATGACATATTGTACACATCCATTACTGGATCATCATCTAGAGGAACAACATTCCCTTCCTCACTCAAGGTTGGCTCTACTGCTGGAGGTGGTGGAGACTGAACGGTGACCTGTGGTGCATTTAGCATCAGGTCAACATCTTCATTCTGTAGAATGTCTATAGCTTCAATCAAATTCTCAATCTATTGAGCAAGCTCTTGATCCTACATCTATTCACCTTCCTCCTCAACTGCTGGCTGGTTCTATTCCTTCTCTTCAACCTCTATGGGTGTTGTTTTTCCTACTATTGCACCTTGTCTTTCTTCTTCTTCTCTTCTTTTTCTCTCCTCCTCAACTCTTGTTCTTCCTTCAGTTTCTTCTATCCTTCCTGCAACTTCAGTTCTACTTCCCGCAACCTCTAATTTTCTCTCTTCCTCTGCTCTGCTCTCTGTATCATCTAATTCCTCTTTGCTTCATCTAATAAATTTGTTTTCATAAGAATAGGATTTTATTTCATCTTGCAACATTGTTCTTCCCCTAGACTATTGGCACTCTTACTCTTTCCCTTGTCTTGGATGGGATTGTTGCCTTATGCTATTGTTTCTTCCAAAGTTCCTGCCCTCTGTGGAGTAGCTTGTGAAGTCCCTACTAAAATGACAGGCTCACAAACTTTGGAGGCATTATAGAAATTCCTCCATGGATCCTCCTTTGGCCAATGAAATGCCCCATTGATCCACTAAAAGTGAATTCTCGAAAAATGGTCTTTGAAAATGCTACAGGGATCATACATATTAAACTCTCGAGTACCAGATGCAAACTTCACTATCTCATTTCCCTTGGTATCCATGAATTTCAAGTTCTTTATCTTGTATAATCTAATTTGAAAAGGAAGAGTGGGCCATGGTGATTTCTTCTTCCCATGAAAAGTTGCTAACTACCTTGTGGAAAGATTATATGACACTTCTTGCATGACAAGATTGTTGGTGACATACCTTGGTAAAACATGCAATGAATTATCTCTATTAAACACTATAAGGAGGGTGACACTTGGTGAGGCATACCAATCTGTGATATTTGCTATTACCTCCATTTGTCCTCGTGACATGAAAGGTGGGTCTCATTCAAAGATGAGATTGTAAAGAAAGATGATGAAATGGTCAATTAGTTGTTCCATTACTCCTTGGTGACCACAATATGACAGAATCTTGCAATAGATATGCACAACAATTTCTTGCGGTGTCCATGTCCAATTCATGCTAGGAACTGATGTTGTGCACAAATTGCATCCAGTAAAATATGCACACATATAAAACCTTGCTTTCTCACCCTTGGGAGGACTTTGGGCCTGTACTATATTGGATATTAGCTATCAAGCTAATAGATCTAACTAGTTGAATGACTTCCCATATAAGACAAAATAGGGTAGAGACAACTGGACAGTGTAATAAGACAAAATACTTGCTTGAGTTTGGGGAAACTCCATCTTAGCAACTTCAAATTGATGCTTCTTAGTCACATATTGGTGCAAACCTTGGTACTGTGTGATGACATCCCAAAACTGTGTGATGTTGTCTTGCCAGAAGCAGACTCTAGCCTCCATGGCATCCATGTACAATGCTTGCAACCAACTTCAACTTCCATATGAAGCATGAGAAAATTTGTTCTAATTTGGATAGGACCACCGATGTAGTTTTTCATGTTCTGCTTGTTCAATTCCAAATCTTCCTTGGTGGCAATTTGTCTCAGCTACTCCAAGTACTCTTTGATCTCCTAACGGACTTAGTTGTAGGGTTTGTCATTGGCTTTGGTGAGTGAGCCAATTGATGGGATGTTGTGAGTTTTCACTAAGACATCCAAACTAATGAATAACTGTACATATGAGGGTTGAATGCTACTAAAGTTGGTTGTTGTTCTGAATCAATATTCGAACTCTCGCTCTCTCCAAAATTGTATGTGGTTTCATTTTCTTCTCTACGTCAGGTAGTTCCCCTTTGTATTGCATTGTCCATTATTTCACATAAGTAATGGTTGATTGTACGTTCTTGATAGTTTTAACAAAATATTTTCTCTGCTATTATAGGCCATGCAAACAAAAAAATTATTTATGTACAGTCACAAACTCCTTATAGAGGTTCCGCAAGGTTTCTCTAAGAGGTGATACTTCAACAAATATCACTGCTCTCATCTCCTTCAAGTAGACTTATACATAAAATGTGTTATGTGATGTTGCAAAAAGTTGTTCTACCTATTTCCTACAATTCTATAAGTTCTGTGCTAATTTCTCATTCTTGGCCATCAAATATCGAATCTTTGATCTTGTTGCACTTGTGAATGCGAAGTTGGCTTTGGAAATTGCATTTGGATTCTTCTTGGTGTCTTCCACTATCACCCTTTCTCTAACAAATGCAAGTGATGCGTGATCAGATGGAAAATTCTTTCTCCGTGCTTGTACAATATTATTTTGGAACTCATCAAATGATAGATTGTACACTTCCATTACTAGATCATCACCTAGAGGAAAAACATCCCCTTCCTCGCTTGGGGTTGGCTCTGCTACTGGAGGTGGTGGAGACTGAATGGTGATCTGTGGTTCTTTCATCATCATGCCAACATATTCATTTTGTGGCTCTTGTTAGATATCCATGTCTGTATCTTCAATTGAATGCTCAATATGTTGAGAAATCTCCCGATCCTGCATCTATTCACCTTCCTCCTTAGCTACTAGCTAGTTTTTTTCCTACTCTTCAACCTGTATGGGCATTATTTCTCCTGTTATTTCACCTTTCCTTTCTTATTCTTCTTTCTTATGCTTCTCTTATTTTTCTCTCCTCCTCAAATATTTTTCTTCCTTCAACTTCTACCATACTTCCTACAACTTCAGTTCTACTTCCTGCAACCTCTACTTTTCTCTCTTACTCCACTCTTCTCTTTGTATCCTATGCTTCCTCTTTGCTTCAACTGCTAAAGTGAATTTCATAAGAATACAATCGACTTTAATCTTGCATCTTTTTTCTTCCCACGGAATGTCAAAAACCTTTCTCTTTCCCTTGTTTTGCATGGGATTGATGCCTTTTGCTGCTACTTATTTAAGATTTGTTGCCCTCTGCGCACTAACCTGTGAAGTCCCTACTAAACAAACTGGCTCACAGGGTTTGGAGGCATTATAGAAATTCCTCCATGGATCCTCCTCTCACCAATGAAATTCCCACCTGATTCACTAAAAGTGAATTCTCGAACATTGGTCTTTGCAAACACTACAAGGATAATACAGATTAAAGACTCAAGTACTGAATTCAAACTTCACTATCTTGTTTCCCTAGGTATCCATGAATTTCAAGTTATTTATCTTGTATAATCCAATTTTCAAGGGAAGAGTGGGCCATGGTGCTTTATTTTTCCTGTTCAAAGCTATTGACAACCCTGTGGTGAGATGATATGACACTTCTTGCATGACAAGATTGTCGATGTCATACCTTGGTAGAACATGCAGTGACTTCTCTCTATCAAACAATCTAAGGAATGTGCCACCTCGTAAGGCATACTAATCTGTGATCTCTGCTATTGCCTCCATTGCTCCTTATGACATGCAAGGTGGGTCTTCTTCAAAGATTAGTTTGCAAGGAAGGATGATTAAATAGTCATTTAGTTGTTCCATTACTCCTTGGTGACTGCAATCATAAAGAAGCATGCAATAGATATGCATGGTAGTTTCTCATAGTGTCCACATCTATTTCATGCTAAGAAACTGATGTCGTACACATATTGCGTCCAATAAAATATGAAAACATATAAAACCTTGCTTCCTCACCACTGGGTGCACTCCGGGCCTGTGCTACATGGGCTCTTTGCTGTTGAGCCAACATATTTGACCAATTGAATGACTTCCCCTTGTTCGCAACCTAGTTCAATAAGACTTCTCACCCTTAAAGAAAGGTCTTCGTGCTCTGCTAACCATGGATCTTGTAAGCTAAGATAACCAAGAACTGGTAGGACTTCCTAAGACAATTTGTCTTGTATGAATGGGTGGATGTCTGTTGAAACTTTCATGGATATTTCACCCAATCTTTGATAATATCTCTTGTGTTCACATTATTAGCTGTTGGTGGCATAGAAAAATGATTCCATGAGTTTCACTTGCTTGGGAAAGTGATACATGTGTTGATAATCTTCTGTCAGAAAGGTAGTAAGATTTTATCCGCTAGCACTGCTCAATGTCAAGGTCTTCTCATCAATGTGTGAAACAATATAGCTGATGACATTTGCACATGGGAAGGATGGATATCTGCATCCAACCATGTGTAGTTCTGACTGTCAGATATAGATAAACCTTTTGATCCTCTAGATCTGCTTCAAGGCTCTTTGTTGAAAGAGATTCATTAAATTGCTACCATGTTAGTGTTGACTGTTGGGTATACGACCAAAGTCCCACATTGACTAGAGGTGGGGAGGATCATGGGTATATAAGGATGTACAAATATCTCCATTGGTGTGAGGCCTTTTGGTGTAAAGCCCAAAAGAAAATCCATGAGGGCTTAGGCCCAAAGTGGACAATATCATACCATTGTGGAGATATGTGGTGTCCAGAGTCCTTACAAGTGGTATCAGAGCCAGGTTCGAAGTTAGCCAAGTGGATGAATCCTCGGAATGTCGAACGAAGGTGGTGGGCCCCGGTAATATCATGATGGGATCCGTGGATGAGCTCAGTTAGACAGGCGGTGTGCTCTGGATTCTTCATGGGCGTGCCTTGGTCCCAACATGGTGAAGAGGAGTTGACCTGGGATAGAGCAAGCTCTCGAGGCAGGTGGTGCTCCATGTAAGGCGTGTGCTTCCAACGCCTTGGAGGATCATGGGTATATAAGGATGGACAAATATCTCCATTGGTATGAGGCCTTTTGGGGTAAAGTCCAAAAACAAATCCATGAGGGCTTAGGCCCAAATTGTACAATATCATACCATTGTGGAGATATGTGGTGTCCAGAGTCCTTACAAGTGGTATCAGAGCCATGCCCCGAAGTTAGCCAAGTGGATGAATCCTCGGAATGATGAACGAAGGTGGTGAGCCCCGGTAATATCACGATGGGATCCGTGGATGATCTCGGTTAGACAGGCGATGTGCTCTGGATTCTTCATGGATGTGTCCTGGTCCCAACACGGTGAAGAGGAGTTGACCTGGGATAGAGCAAGCTCTCAAGGAAGGTGGCGTTCCATGTAAGGCGTGTGCTTCCAACGCATTGGAGCGGAGAATCCTGGTTGGTAGAGAGTGGACGGATGGATAATCGTTTGAGGGGAGGCTCGATGGTCCTTTGTTCGAGGGGAGGATTGTTGGGTATACGACCAAAGTCCCACATTGACTAGAAGTGGGGAGGATCATGGGTATATAAGGATGGACAAATATCTCCATTGGTATGAGGCCTTTTGGGGTAAAGACAAAAAACAAATCCATGATGGCTTAGGCACAAAGTGGACAATTTCATACCATTGTGGAGATATGTGGTGTCAAGAGTTCTTACAAGTGGTATCAGAGCTGGAAAAAATGACTAAGCTCTCTTGTGCCCCCCTGTGGAAAGAAAACAACAAGTGGGAGATTGTTGGGTTGTGTTATATTCTTTCCACGAATAACCTACGTAGTGAACCAGGGGGTTAGAAGGGGGCCGAAGCCCCCCCTTCATTGCGCCGATTACGCAGCGGGGGGGTCACAGGGGGGGCGGCAGCACCCCCTGTCCGGGGCAGCGCCCTGGGAATTTTTCTTTTTTGAACCCTATATTAGGTTGGACGAACCTACCTATGGTTTTCGGTCCATGGTTTTGGACATGATGGTTTTCGGTCCATGGTGTTGGATGCTTCGCCATGTATAAATATGTATTGTAACATTCAAAGGAACATAATGAAAAATCAAGCTGGTAGTCTCAATTTTGGGATCCAGGGGAAAATCTCTGTGTATATGTGTTTTATGTGTTATGCTCTTGCATTGTTTATTTTTCTATGATTTAGAATTCGTATGCGGGTAATTTCTGTGTGGGGTTAAAACCTACATTTGGTATCAGAGCCAGGTTCGAAGTTAGCCAGGTGGGTGAATCCTCAGAATGCCAAACGAAGGTGGTGGGCCCCGGTAATATCACAATGGGATTCGTGGATGAGCTCGGTTAGACAGGCGGTGTGCTCCGTATTCTTCATGGACGTGTCCTGGTCCCAACACGGTGAAGAGGAGTTGACCTGGGATAGAGCAAGCTTTCGAGGAAGGTGGTGCTCCATGTAAGACGTGTGCTTCCAACGCATTGGAGTGGAGAATCTTGGTTGGTAGAGAGTGGATGGATGGATAATTGTTTGAGGGGAGGCTCGATGGTCCTTTGTTCAAGGGGAGGATTGTTGGGTATACGACCAAAGTCCCACATTGACTAGAAGTGGGGAGGATCATGGGTATATAAGGATGGACAAATATCTCCATTGCTGTGAGGCCTTTTGGCGTAAAGCCCAAAAGCAAATCCATGAGGGCTTAGGCCCAAAGTGGACAATATCATACCATTGTGGAGATATGTGGTGTCCAGAGTCCTTACATTGACCCCTTTTCTAATCACAGTTGAGTGTCCCCTTACAGTAGCAAGTCTATTAGTGTTTTCTCAACTGCTTCCCCAGTATTTGTTTTAGTGGTCTCTTTTGAAGCAACTCCTTTTGGTGCCATGGTAACAATCACTATTGGAGATAGGTTCCTCACAAGTGTGGTACCTGTGGGACAAAAAGGACACTCATGGAAAAAAAACATCAGCCTTTTGCAAATCTAACTTCAAACATGATCAAGCAAAAGGTTAGGTAAGTGATGAGAGGGATTACATAGTTTTCATCAACAAGAAAGGGAGACTGGCTATGGGAAATGAACACTACATAGTCCCAGAAGCCAAGGGTGTAACTTGAGGCTTGAGACTATGCAATGTGTAATTCAACCTGGGCAGAGACTGGGAGAGACTACACATTGGGTAGTCTCAATGGCCAAGGTGATAGGTTGATCCCTAGAACTGTGCAATGCATAGTAGGGCAAGCCTATGCTATGCACTGCATAGTTCCGGAGACCAAGCTCTCAGCTTGAGCCTTAGCATTACATAGTGCCTAGTTGGGAAAGGTAACAAATATCCAAAGAGAGTGCATATCTGCCCAGTGGAAGTGTGAAAAATGAGCAGAAGTGAGTAATGTTGTGATACTGGGTGTAGATCTGACTAAGTATGAATTAATTAATGTAGATCAATTATAGAAACTAAACAAACAAAAGGAAAATCAATTATGTGAGGAGAGCCACTGCAACGGGAACCATCAAGCCAAAAACAAGAAAACCGATGCGACACTTTTGAAATGAAAACAACAACTTAGAAAAACACTTCTACAAGTTAAAATACGTTGAAACACTAGAAACCATGGAGAGAAATAATCAAAAAAACACTCACACAAGAGAAATGAGAAAAAGCATTAGAAAAAGTGACAAAAGATGATAAAAGAGAAACTCAGTTGAAAAAGCAATGACAACTAGACTGAAGATTCCTTGATCTCCTCAGGAATGCTAGAGCTCCAATATCAAATGTGAAAATGAGCTCTAGAGGCATTGATTAAATATATTTGAGTGAATTAGGGTTTATGATGTGCATGCCTAAAATCAAGGAAAAGGCGACACTTGGAGAAAGTTTCTAAAAATAGCGAATGTGCGTCCTTTAGGATATGAATAATGGATCCCTATTTTTTAGGGATTCTTTTTTTCTTTTTTAGATTTTTTTTTTTCTTATTCAGGGAAACTTGCAATGAACACTACTAGGAAAGATTGCACAATTTTGGGGAGCTAGGTAACTTTCTAGCTCACTACACTACGCAATTTCTGAGCTCAGTGAGGGATTGCATAGTTTCTCGTCTCAGTGCTAGGCTTCCTTACATGACTGCATATTTTCTGAGCTCAAGGCTAACTTCCAATCTAAACTTGGAAATTCCAATCATCAAGGTTTATTTTCCTCAAGAATTGCATAGTTTCTAGAGGCAAGTCCATAACTTCTGTGTGACCAAATCAAGAGGTTAGCTTCTGACTTAGAAATATCAAGTAAATTCCTTCTTCACAAGCCTTCGATTCTCATCCCATCTTCACCTCTGCCGAATCCAATTCCACAAGCTCTCATCCCTGAACCCTAGTCAGCCCTTGTCGCTCATCCAAACCTCCTCATTACGCGTCTTGTTTTCCTTATTTCACCCCGCAGACTTATCCTTCTTATCTTTCAGATTCCGTGACAACCTCTGCCACCCCCTCTCGCCCTTACACTCCTTCCATTCCCGGGAGCAATTCTGTTAACGTAACTATCGGCCTTCAGCATGGTGTTTCGATGGTGATTTCTCCCCAACGTAGCGGCTAGGTGTCCCATTCAACCCGTCCTTTGGCTCCCTCACTCCCTTTTATTTAATTCCAAAAACCATTGCTTATCCTGTTGATTTTACTATTGATAATAATAATAATAATAATAATAATAATATAAATTTTATGAATATAATAATAAGATTAATGATAGTTTTTTTGACTCTATAGGCATTGGTATAGTTGATGTTATAAAAGGTCTTAATTATGATAATAAGGGATTAGGTCCTAGTAATGAATTTATGGATTCTAACCATGATAATAGAAATAAGATAAGGCATAGGTATATTAAGAACAATAAAGGTAACAAAAATAATAATGAAAATATTAATAACAATAATAATGTTCATTCTATTAATAATTATATTAATAATTCTAGTAACAAAGTAGTTAATTTATCTAGTTTTTCTTTTCCTCCTCAGGTCTTTAGACTTTTGGAGAAGGGATTAAATTTTTCCCTTGCTCCCCAGAAAATTCCTGTGGCTGACATTATGTGTGACATCAAATATGGGATAAAGGACTTACCGGACAACATTAAAGATACTATTCAACAAGACTGTGATGTTATCCTTAGGAAAGATAAACCCCCTAAGCCCAACATCAGTAAGGAAGAATTTGAAGCCTTAAAATCCTTGAATAGGAACTCAGACATTATTGTTCTAAAAACTGATAAAGGTGGGGATGATGTGATCCTTGATAAGGAGGACTACCAGAAGAAAATTTTGGATCACCTGAGCAACAGTGGAAGCTACAAATATCTTGACAAGAATCCCTTGAAAAATATTTCTAGGCTAGTTGCTCCAGCCATTAAATCCAGTAGAACTAATGGCTCCTTTAGACATAGGATTATTGAAAGTAACCCTATCACTCCTAGGATCTATGGGCACCCTAAAATTCACAAAGAAGGGGCACCACTTAGACCCATTCTTAACACCATAGGTGGGCCTACCTATCACTTAGCTAAATACTTAGCCACAAAGCTTAAGCCCCTAGTAGGTCGAACTGAGTCCTTTGTCAAGGACTCTGCATCATTTGTTAGTGAATTACAAGACACAAAATTTGATCGTGAAGACAGGCTTGTTAGTTTTGATGTTGTTTCCCTTTACACTCACATCCCCATCAAGGAAGCTCTTGATGTCATATTTCGCCATACTGATCCTGACACTGCTAGATTAGTTTAGATTTTCCTCACTTCTACTTTTTTCTGTTTTGAAGGTGAGTTATATGAGCAAACCTGTGGGGTGGCCATGGGTTTCCCATTGTCCCCTATTGTTTCTAACCTATTCATGGAAGACTCTGAATCCAAGGCCTTATCCTCAACTGCCTTTAAACCTAAGCTTCAGAAAAGATTTGTTGATGACACTTGCTCCATTTGGCAACACGGGCTAGATAAGTTAGATAGCTTTTTTGAGCATCTTAATAGTTAGTATAACTCCATAAAGTTCACCGTGGAGTGAGAAGTTGATGGTTGTCTTCCTTTCCTTGATGTCCTCATTTCTAGAAAGGCTGATGGATCTTTCTCCCACCAGGTGTATCAAAAAAAGACTCATACTGAGCAGTATCTTCAAGCAAGTTCCCATCATTTTCCTGCTCAGAAGATAAGTGTCCTTAGCACATTAGCCACCTATGCTTTAAATATTTCAGATGAGGACCACCTTTCTAAAAATAAGTCCCATCTTCTTAATGTATTTATTTAGAATGGTTATAGCAGGCAACAAGGTGTTGAAGCTTTCCTTAAAGCTGGTAAGGGTCCTAGGGTTACGACTGACACGATTGATCGAAGTTCAGGAGTTCACCTCCCCTTCATCCAAGGAATGACAAACAAGATTGCAAGAATCCTGAAGAAACATAATGTTCCCTCAACCTTTAGACCCCTCAACACAATTAGAATCTCCCTAAAGTTGGTTAAAGACAAGGTAAATCCTATGGAATTGAAAGGTGTTTGTGTCATCCCATGTTCATGTGGGACCTCATACATTGGTGAAACGGATCGGTCTATTAACCAAAGGATTAAGTAACATGCGGTTGATATCAAACATGGGAGGACCAAATCCTCTGCTTTAGCGGAGCATGCAGTGAAGACCAAGCATCATATATGCATTGAGGAAGCTAAGGTCATCACGAAAATTTCTCATTTTCATCACCGCAAGTTTAGGGAAGCCATTGAAATTTAGAGGACTTATAATTACATTAGTATGGAAGACATCTGGAAAATTAGTAGCTGTTGGATTCCCGCCCTCTCCTCTTAGTCCTTTTTATTCATTCATTAATTATTATTATTATTATTATTTATTTAGTATTATATTTATATCTATTAATTTAAATTTTTTTGTTTACCATTTTATTATTTATTTATTTGTTATATTTTAGTTTATTTAATAAGTAGTTATATATTTCTTGTATTTGATCCTATTTTATCTTACTATATAATATATATATATATATATATATATATAGTTTTTTAGAACCTCTATTTTAATCATTTTCAAGGATTTGGATATATTTATTTATCTATTTTTATTTTTATTTTTTTCTTCATTTTAATGGCATAAATAATATAAATAAAAAAGTTATTATTTATTAATAACCAGTTAAATAAAAAATAATATTAATTATAAAAAAATAAAATTATTAATATACTTATTTAAATTAATTAAACTATTATTATTTAACATTTTAAAGAAATCCGCTTCACTAAACATACATAGTCGTTCAATTGTTTTATAATATTATTTTCCCTCCCAGGTCAAATATATCCATTTTTCCCCTAACAGCCAGGTTTACCTATTTTCTTATTTAACATTCATCTTAGATCTATCTCTTCATCTTGTTCTGAAGATGAACCACACTGGCTAGTTCGACACGTGCCGAGCAAATATTCTCTATGTGATTTTCTCCGAAAATTTTCATGTATTAACAAAAATAAAAGTCTCAATTGAATCACGAATACCTGAATCAGTTCAAAATAGGCTTCTGTGGATAGGAAGGAAGGCTTCAAAATTGAAGCATATGAACAATTTTGGAGGGTGTTTGTAGTCGCTACAAAATATCCAAATGTATTTTCTCTTTTTTTTTTTTTTTTTGGGCACCATACCATGCCATGGATATTTTATCTTATGAATAAAATTTGGATTTTTCTTTGGAAAGACAAATAAGCAACTAGTCCTAATAATTCATCAATGTTTAATGGCCCTGCATACCATGCTAACAACTTGGCTCCTTGTTGACAGTTCTAGATCTACCAAAGTTTAGGGGATCTCCCCAATAGGAATTCCCAACTAGACCTCAAACCATTTGGAGTAGGATTCCTAGTAGTGGGTGGTAGTGTAATGCCTTGAATGCAGTGGCGCACAAAGGTAAGTATGATAATCTTGGATGAAAGAAAGTGTGTGACCTTGGGATTGTCAAGTGTGATACATGAAGGTTCTAACACACAGAGGGGAAAATAAAGTGTGCCCCTTAGAAGCTTGTAATAGTACGTAGCTTGAGAGGAACACATGAGCTAAATGACATCACAGTCTAAAATGCAGAATAGTCCAAAAATTAAAGTGATGAGTTAATCCAACAACACACATTCAACAAGATTCATAGAATTGCATACAAAGTAGTTCATAAGAAAATGCATAATTTAACAACATGCATTGCTAAAGCAACTAGAATAATCCAACTACATTAATAACATATACATGAAAGCGTGTTCGCTGTGATATTGTTATTATAAGTGAAAGTTCCATCCATACATACACCATTGACGACCACTAACCCCAATAGTGGAACATTACAATCAAGAGTACCTGCTCTTCCAAAGAAGTATACTCGCTCTATGCTATGGAGAAGCCAAGGCTCTTCATAATACTCCCACGCCTTTTCTAAGCCTAGGCCTAGATAAAATATTGGCTCCCAAAAGCCCTTTCTATGAGTTATGAGGTTCTATTTATAACTAAGGATGGGGTGACCCTTCACATTCCCCTTTGCGACTCTTTGACTACCCTCATGACTCTTCAACTGATTTACCAATAATTCATTACATAACATGATGACCTTTCACATTCTACTAATGAAACTTGGAATTTCACTTGCAACATATTTACAGATAATATTACATTTTGCACATATACCCTTACTTGCATTCAACTCCAAGTATTCCTTGCTGCCCTCTCATATTAGCTTCTCCATGTACTCATTGATCTCTAGCCAAACTTGGTTCTTAGGTCTAGCATCGGTGAGGGAACCAATTGATGGGATCTTGTGCTTCCTCACCATGACATCCAAACTAATGTACAACCACATATATGAGGCCTATATAATGCTTATGAATGGGGTGATATGGTAGTAGTTCTATATCAACATCAAGACCTTTGATTTCTCTAGCTCTTCCTATGGTTTCATCTTCTTAACTAAGTCAAGTGGGGCCCCTGTACCGAAATGTCCACTCTTGTACATGGGCAATGGCAGAATGTATGTTTTTGAGAGTTTGAACAAACTCTTTGCTCCAATGTTGTAGGCCATGCACATAGAAAACTGCTTTAGGCACGATGTCAAATATGTCATAGAGATTCAGCATGGTACCCACATGTGTTGATACTTTAGCGAGCATTACTTTCCTCATATCCCCCATTATGGAAACTGCATTCTGTGTTGATACTCAAAATTGTTATTCCTCTTGCCAGGAAGCCTACATGTTCTTTTCCAGTTGTTCCTTTTCAGCCATTAGGTACTTAACATTTGAGCTTGTTTCTCTTGCATAGGCCAAGCTGTCTTCGGAAAGGACAGTTGGATATTTCTTCGTGTTTGACACTATCACCCTTTCCATGATGAATGCAAGTGATGTGTGATCATTCAGAAAGTGATTCCTTAGTGCCTGTACAATCTTCTTCTGCGATTCGTCAAATGATAGATTGTACACATCCATGACCAGATCATCATCAAGGAGAACAAGATATCCTCTCTTGATGGGGATCAATCCTGACATTAGAGGTGGTGGAGACTGAGAGATGATGTATGGTTCTATCATCATAAGTTCAGTCTCTTCATTCTGTGGCTCCTGTTCTAAATCCATGTCTATCACTTCAATATGTTGATCAATCTTTTGAGCCAGCTCCTGATCCTGCATCTCTTCACCATCTACCTCAAATGCTGGATATTCCCACTCATCAACATATATGGGAACTCTTCTTGCAACTTTTATCTCCCTCTGGGTCCTCAACAGCCTTCCTGTTTCCCTTCTCCTTCATTGGATTGTTGCTTATTGTTGTTTTTGTTGCTTCTAGAGATGTTACTGTTTGTAGAGTAGCTTGCCAAGATGTTTCTATACTGACAGGCTCATGGGGTTTGGACACATTGTAACACTACCTCCAAGGTTACTCCTTTGGTTAATGATATGCCCCATGGATCTATGGAAATTACACTCTCACACAGTGGTCCTTGCAAATAATGTAGGGATCATAGGGATTAAAATATCTGGTTTTGAACTCAAATTTCACTATCTTCTTAGCCTTAGCATCTACATCCTTCAAGCTCTTAATCTCATATAATCTGATCCGCAAAGGAAGAGTGAGCCAAGGTGATTTCTTCTTCCTTTGCAGTCATGATAATAGACCCTATAGAGAGGTGAAATGAGCTTCTTTCATGATCAGCTTTCATGTGGAAAACCTTGGTAGGACATGTAGAGGATTCTCTCTGCCAAACACTCTGATGAAGGTGCCACCTGATGAGGCATACCAATATGCAATGTTTACTATTTCCTCCATTGCTTCTCGAGACATGCAAGGTGGATTCTGCTCAAAGATAAGCTTGTACAAAAGGATGATAAAATGGCCTGTTAGCATTGCCATCACTCCTCAACAGCTGGAGTTTGAAAGAAACTTGCAATAGATGTTGATGATAGTCCCTTTTGGAGTCCATGTCCAGCTCATGCTAGGGAACTCCGACTAGGAACAAATTGCATCTAGTAAGTATGCAAACATGTAAAACCTTGCTTGCTCATTCTTGGGTGGATTCCAAGTGTTAGTCACATGGATCTTCAATTGATGAGCCAAAAAATATCACTAGCTGAATCACTTCCCGTCACTCACCAACTGGTCCAGTACGATTATCCACCCTTTAGGAAAGGTTTTTGTATTCTCTTAACCATATATTCTATAGGAAAATATGATCAAGAATTGATAAGCCTTCCTAAGGGACTTCGTATTTTAAACATGAGTGGGTGTCTGTCTAGATTTTGGCAACTGTTTCACCTAGTGCTTGACAATATATCTAGTGTTCACAAAGTTATCAGTGGCATAGAAAAATGAGTCCATGTGCTTCACTGACTCAGGTAAAGGGTAAATTTGTTGAAATTTATCTACCCTGCAGGTGGAAATATCTCTCTTGTTAGAACTAGTCAGTGCCATAGTCTATTCATATATGTGTGAGAAAACTGAGCTAATAATGTACGCACATGGGAAGGTGAGGTACCTGCATGGAACCTTGTATAATCCTAACCAATGGATACTGAAATACACCTTTCGGTCCTCTAAGTCTTCATTGAAGTTATCTAGGAAATTATCTTTGATTTTCTTCCATGTAAGTGTTGTACCCTTTTCAATGAACCACTGAGTATCTGCATAAACTAGTAGATCAACTGGTATCTTCTCAATTCCTTCCCCAGTACTACTCTCGGTAGTTTTCTTTGATGTAACTTCTTGGATTCCATGTTAATCGTAACTGCTAGAGAGATTATCAATAACTTATTTAACTGTGGGACAAACAAGACACTCATGACAAGCAAATGTCAGCTTATAGATCAAAGAAACTTAAAGACAATATCAAGAAACAAGTCGAGCTCATGATAGGAAATATTGCACAATTCTGGTTGACAGAGGTCACTGGATGAATATGGGAACTATGCGGTCCCAATAGTCAGTCAGGAAACTTGGCAAATCAAACTGTGCAATGCTCAATTCATTCTGCGCAAAGGCCGAGAGAGACTGCACATTTCGTAGTCTCAGTATCCAAGCTGGAAGCTTGGCTCGTGGAACTATGTAGTGCATAGTTATATCTAGCCCAGGATAGGCTCTACACAATTATAGAAGCCAAGGCAGAGGCCTTGAGCTCCTATATTATGCAGTGCATGCAGTGAAGTGTGAGATCTGGGAAAGAGGACCCATATTTTCCCATGGGGTGTGTAAAAAATAAGAATATATGAAGGATGGTGTGACGTTGAGTGTAGATCTAACTATTGGTTGATGCATGCATGTGAAACAAGTGCATGAATCAATTAAACTAAAGGAAAACGAAGCATGTGAAGAGAGTCGCTGTAACGGCCGCCGTTGGTGCAAAACTAGGGTAACTCATGCGACACTTGGGAAAGTAAATTTAAAACATGAAACAACACTTATATAAGCTAAAACAAGTTAAAAAAACAATAATTGTTCAAGGAAACAAGTGAAACAACAATCTCACAAACTAGACAACAAAAAGCAACAAAAAAAGTGGCAAAATACTAGAAAAGCAAAACTCACCTAGAAAAGTGACGACCACTGCACCGAAGGCTCCTTGATCTCCTCAGTAATGGCAGAGCTCCAATATAGAATTTGAAAATGAGCTAGCATTTTGTATTAAATAAATTTTTCCAAGTTAGGGTTTATGACGTGCATGCCAAAAATCAAGGAAAAAGTGACACTTGGCGATAGTTTCCAAAAATGACTCAAGTACCTCCTTCAGTTGCTAAAAATAGATCCCTAATTTTTAGGGGTGTTTTTTTTCTTTTCTCAGGAAAACTTGTCTTTCATTTCTTGGAAAGAGTGCATAGTTTTTGGAAGGACTAGGAAACTCTCTAGCTCATGCACTGAGCAGATTCTGAGCATAGTGTGTTCTGTGCAATTTTTGGGCTGAGTGGCTCTAGGCTGCCTCTCCTGTCTATGCAATTTCCTAGGTGAATTTTTTCTGCCATCCAATACTATGTATTTCCTGAGCTTAAGGCTCACTAGTAGTTAGCACTGCACAATTCCCAAGAGCAAGGCTAGTTTCCGTCAATAATTACACAGTTCTCTAAGTTAGAAAACATCAAAGGACCAAGTCAATATATCAGCTTGTGGGTTAGAAAATGAACTAAGTGAGAAAACACATGCCAATATGAAAAGAATAAGGTTCATTCGAAGCAAAAGTACCTAGATCAGTGCAAGAGGAGATGTTGTGGTTTAGAAGGAAGGCTCCAAAATTGAAGCATAGAAAAAAATTTTGAGGGTGGTTATAGCAGCTATAACGTTGGTGACATAATAGTAGAACTCAAGCTCTCTGTATGGACCTTCTCTCGTGAAAATAGAGTCTCACCCTTTTAAAAATACAATTCATTTCTTCGATTATCATAACTTCTTCACTTAGCTTGAGTTAAATATGTAGTCCCTACCATTCTCTTTATAGACAGAACACATACCAAGTCAAGTCAAACTGAGTTATTTTTATTGGTGATGAGGGTTATATAGATGCACAAGTAAAATAAATTGTCATAATTTTAGTTTCATCTCTCGTGTTGCTTCACTGCTAGCATGCCTGGATAGTACCCCGATGGAGTCACTGCAGGAACAAAAGCATTTCTCTACTACTAGCGAGCGTGGAAAATATCCTGACAGAGTTACTTGCCTCACCACTCTGTGCAGGAAGCCCTTCTCTTCTTTCACCTTTTATTTGAATTTTTTATTTTTGATTTTTCCATTTTAAAGAACTATGCATAGGCACTTATTTATTTCATGAGGCAGAAGAGGGATCCCGACTTATTGAGAGAAGAAGAGGTTGTTCCTTCGGAGAAGGATATTTATATATACCTCTGAAATACTTGTTATAGTTTTTTCCCCTCTCATTACTCTACTTGAATGAGTTGACAACGGTTAACTGAATATATAAAATTGATTAGAGTACGCGGTACTAGTTAAGAGTGTAAGAATCGTGATTTCACTATGACTCTCTCTGAAAGGAGTGTATTTTCCATCAGGGTGTCATCAACTAGAAGAAATGAAAGATTCACATAAGGAGAGGGAATAGAAAGATAACCAAGTGTTGATAGTTGTAGAATTTCCTCTTGGATTTCACCTTTCTTATCGAAGAAGCCAATCACGGTTTCATGCAGAAATTAACCTATAGGTGCAAAAGAAAACAAACAATGGAAAGAAGCAAGACAAAGCAAATAAAGTAAGAAAATCAGGAAACAAACAAGAAAAGAAAACACTACTCCTAATCCTAACATAAACAAATCATAGGCAAAATCACGTAAAGTGATACTTCCAATGCAACCACCAACGCATTGGTTGGCCCATGAAGGCAAGAACATGACCAACAAGAAATATATGAAAGTATACAAATAGACAAGAAAGATAAAACAATGTAAACCAATACGTTCGAAGCTTGAATGTTGCACGTTCGAAGCTTGAATGCATATGCACAAAAGAAAAAATGGAAAGCACATGAAAGGCACTCTGTGGAGGTATCATGGTGTCCTCTCACATTGTGAGTGGGAGATATGCATGTACACACCTTCGAACTTGAAAAAAGAGAAAACACAAAGGAAGAAGAAAATTTACATTTTGCAACAGCGTCTTCTACATATGACTCCTCCAATGCGTGAGCAACAAGATTGTGTAATTCTGGTGGGCGATGAAAAAACTATGAAATATATTGATTTTCAATCTGAACAATAGAGCGATGATGAGCCTAGATAGATTCAACATATTTCTGATCAGAAGTGGAACTAACCTTAAGTCTACAAGAACATGACATAACCATTAGCTTGGGCTAAAGTGCCTTGACAACTTGAGGAGTTTCCAATTCTTCAGAAGATGGATCATCAAAGACCAGTGGCTTAGAAATATCAACAATGGAAAAATCAAAATCGTGATAAGATGAATGGATCAAAATATCATGACAACCATGATTAGAAATTTTAAGATGATGGTTAGAAACATCCTCATTCTTTGAAGAATTGTAAAGATGGTATGATGAAAAACATGAAATTTCACCCTTTATGTTTTCGGAAAGGTAAGATGAGAGATTGGGAGAATTTGGGAAGATAGATTTGTCCTCTTCGCAATCCAATGAAAAATTGAAATTCCACATGTAATGCAAAAGATTAGAAATAGAAACATTTAGAAATGAGTTTTCAAAAGATGACACAGAAATGGAAGAATCATGGAAGATGTCAGGATAAAGTGGATGAGGTCCAGATATAAGGAGTTCATCCTTCACTGAGACTCTTGTTCAGACTCCCACACATACTCATAAAAAATAATAATGGAGGTTGGTTGTTCAACACCAACTCCGTCAAGAACTTGATCCTCGTGAACATCACATATGAGATCCGAGACGAGCAAACACAACACACCAAAATATGGGGGATCAAAGAGACCAAAGGATGGAGCATGAGGACATAATACCACATGAAAACCATGAGAGTTACAAACCAAATCCATGCATAAATCCTAAGCAGGTGGGGTAGGAGGAAATGGTGACAACTCAAAAGGTGGATTCTCAACTTTTCCCATCTCAACCTACGAAGCTAGAGATGTTTGATGAGAAGGGGAGGGAGGGTCACTTGGGACAACAACCTTGTCCATATCATATTTATAAGCTCTAACACTGAGGTATGTTGGGAGAGGTTCAAAATATTATAACTCATGTCCGTTCTCAGAAACGTGAACACGATATTGAAATCGTTCATCGAAAAATTCCTAGTCAACTTCATCTTCAAGAAATTCATAATAGTAGTGAAGAAAACGACCGTGAAAATCTTGAATAGTTTCGTCAGGTGATTTTGGAAATTTTAATATTTTTTTATTAAGGGAGTTATGATCATAAAGAATGAAATCATGACATAATTCACTAAAAAAGTGATCAAAGCGTGTATAGACGCTGCAAGCAATGTATGACACCATTGCTTTATGCACCCTTCGAACGTGAACATGAACAACCCATAGACAATATCATCAGCCAGTACATCATACCTGTCACATAAGCCAATAAAAGAAATTGTGTGCCTGAATAAGGTTGTTACATCCCCACCATTGAACTTATATCTGGACAAGTCATCTATGATGCTTGCCGACACTTCAAAATCAGAAAACTTAGAGAAACATGTTAGGGTTATGATTTGAACAAAAGTCATGAAATATGTGCATAAATTCAAAACATACTTCAAGGGATTAACTTGCCATTTGGCCCTCCTTCTAGCACCAGAAATGTTGACAGTGATGGACCCACCAAGATTTAGGGGATCTCCCCAATATGAAGTTCCAACTATACCTCAAACTGTTTGGAGTAGGAGTCCCAACAATGGGTGGTAGTGTAATTCCTTTGGGCAAGAGCAAGTTTGTGACCTTGTGGAGAGTCAAGTGTGATGCATGAATATTCTAACGCATGGAAGGGGAGAGGAAGTGCACCCCTTAAAAGTCTGTAATAGTACGTAGCTTGAACGGAACACACGAGTGGAATGACTGCATAGGCTAAAATGCATAGTAGTCCACAAATTAAAGTGATGAGTTAATCCAACAACACACATTCAACAATATTTGTACAATTTCATACAAAGTAGTTCATAAGGAAATGTGTAAGTTAAGAAAAATGCATTGCTAAAGAAACCATAATAGTCCAACTACATTAACAAAAAATTCATGAAAATGTGATGGCTATGATATTATTATTATAAGTGAAAGTTCCATCCATACATAAACCATTAATGACCACTATCCTCAATAGTGGAACATTATAGTCAAGAACACCTACTCCTCCAAAGAAGTAGACTTGCTCTATGCTATGGAGAAGACAAGGCTCTTCACAATACTCCCAAGCCTTTTCTAAGCCTTAGCCTAGCCAAAATATTGGCTCCCAAAAGCCCTTTCTAGGAGTTATGAGGTTATATTGATAACAAAGGGTGGGGTGGCCCTTGACATTCCCCTTTGTTACTCATTCATTATCGTCATGACTCTTCAAATTATTTACAAGTAATTCATTACATAGAATGATGACCTTTCACGTTCCACTAATGACATTGGAATTTCACATACAACATATTTACAGATAATATTAAATTTTCCACATGTGTCCATGTAAGACAAAATAGGCTAGAGACAACCTAACAAGACAAAACACTATGATTCTAAAGTTTGGGGAAGGACCAAATCGACAACCTGTACTTGGTGCTTCTCAGTCACATAGTGATTCCAAGCTTGGTATTACATGACGGTGTCCCCAAAATGTTTAATGGTTTATTTCTAAAAGTAGACTCTTGCCTCCATGGAATTTGGGTATATGGTCTTGGAACCTATATCCAACTCATTCTGAAGCATGTGCACCAAGGTGTTGACCTTGACAGGGCCATCATTGTAATTCTGCATGTTGTTTTTGTTCATCTCCAAGTCTTCCCTGGTGGCCTCTTGTCTTAGCTGCTCCATATACTCATTGATCTCTAGCTGGACTTGATTCTTGGGCCTAACATTGGTGAGGGAACCATTTGATGGGATCTTGTGCTTCCTCACCATAACATCCAAACTATTGTACAGCTAAACACATGAGGCCTGTATGCTACTGATTAGTGGGGTGATTTGCTCATAGTTTTGGATCAACATCTAAACCTTTGCTTTCTCCAACTCTTCTTGTGGCTTCAATGGTCTTAACTAAGTCAAGTGGGGCCCCTTTGTACCAAAATTTTGACTCTTGTACAGGGGTGATGGAAACATGTCTATTCTTAAGAGTTTGAACAAACTCTTTTCTATACTGATGTAGGCCATGCACACAGACAACAACTTTATGGATGGTGAAACATTTGTCACAGAGATTCCACATGGTACCCTCAAGTGTTGATAATTCAATAAGTATTTCTTTCCTCATCTCCCCCATCATAGAAACGACATTCTGCTTTGATGCACAGATTTTTTTCGCCTCTTTCTTGGCATCATCCAAGTCCTTTCCTAGTTGTTCATTCTTGGCTGTCAGGTACTTAACATTTGGGCTTGCTGCTCCTGCACAAGCCAAGCTGGCTTCGACAAGGGAATTTGGATGTTTCCTGTTGTCTGAAACTATCAGCTTTTCCTTTATGAATGTAGGTGATGCGTCATCATACGGAAATTTCTTCCTCCATGCCTGTACAATATTCTTCTACACCTTGTCAAATGATAGATTGTATACATCCATGACTCGATCATCATCAAGGAGAATAATATCTCCTTCCTCGCTTGGGACTGGTACTGACATTGGAGGTGGTGGAGACTGAGATATGACCCCTGTTGCTCTGAGCACAAGTTTAGTGTTTTCATTTTGTGGCTCCTATTCTAACTCAATGTATGTCACTTCAATCAGTTGCTCAATCTTCTCAACAAGATTTTGATCCTGCATTTGTTCACCCTCTTCCTCAGTTGTTGGCTATTCTAACTCATCAACCTGTACTAGCGATGTTTTCTCTATCATCATGCCTTACCTTTGTTCCTCTTCCTTTTTATGCTTCTATTCTCTTTCTCTCCTCCTCAACTCCTATTCTTGTTTCAACTTCTTCTCTGTCTCCTGCAACTTCAGTTCTTCTTCCTACAACCTATGCTTTTCTCTCTTCCTTCTCTCTTCTCCCTTTATCTACTACTCCCTCTTTGCTTCCACTACCAAAGTTGACTTCTTAAGGATATGATATGCCTTCATCTTGCATGTTTGCTCTCCCTTTAGCTCCTCAACAAACTTCCTCTTTCCCCTATCCTTCAGTGGATTGTTGCCTATTATTGTTGTTGTTGTTGTTGCTTCTAGATTTGTTGCTTGCTGCAGAGAAACATCCCAAGTTGTTGCTATATTGTCTGGATCACAAAGTTTGGAGAAATTGTAATAGTACCTCCAAGGGCCCTCCTCTGGCCAATGACATGCCCCATGGATCCATGGAAAATTCACTCTCACACAATGGTCCTTGCAAATACCATGGGGATCATATGGATTAAAATATCTCATGCTGAAATCAAATTTCACTATCTCCTTAGCCTCGACATCTAAATCCTTCATGCTCTTAATCTTGTATAATTCAATCTATAAAGGAAGAGAGGGCCATGGAAATTTCTTCTTCCTATGTAGTCCTATTGACAACCATGTAGAGAGATGATATGAAAATTATTACACAATCAACCTGTCAGTGGAAAACCTTGGTAGAACATGCAAAGGATTCTCTTTGCCCAACACTCTGATGAAGGTGCCACCTGGTGAGGCATACCAATCTGCAATTTTTACTCTTGCCTCCATTTCTTCTTGGGAATGTGAGGTAGATCCCGTTCAAAGATAAGATTGTACAACGGGATGATAAAATGGCCAGTTAGCCTTGCCATCACTTCTCGATAGTTGAAAACAAAAAACAACTTGCAATAGATGTAGACAGCAGTCCCTTTTGGTGCCCATGTCCATCTCATGCTAGGGAACTAATGTTGTGCACAAATTGCATCCAGTATGTATGTGAACATGTAAAACCTTGCTTTCTCCTTCTTGGGTGGATTTCGAGTGTTAGTCACATGGATATTCAGCTGATAAGCCAACAAATATGACCAGTTGAATGGCTTCCCATCAGTCACCAACTGGTCCAATACAACTAACCACCCTCTAAGAAAGTTTTCTGTGTTCTCTTGACCATATATTCTACAAGAAAATATGATCAAGAATTAATAAGCCTTCCTGAGGGACTTTGTCTTGTAAACATGAGTGGGTGTCTGTCAAAACCTTTGACGACTCTTTCACCTAGCACATGAAAATATCTCTAGTGTTCAGAAATTTATGGGTGGCATAGAGAAATGAGTCCATGTGCTTTACCGACTCGGGTAAATGATACATTTCTGAAATTTCATTTCCCTGAAGGTGGCAAGATCTCTCCCACTAGAACTTCTCAGTGTCATAGTCTCTTCATCTCTGTGTGAGACAATCCAGTTGATAATGTCCACACATGGGAAGACGTGGTACCTTCACGCAACCTTCTATAAGCTTGGCCATTGGATATTGACATACACCTTGCGGTTCTATAATTCTTCCTTGAAGTTCGCTGTGAAAGTATCTTTGATTTTCTTCCATGTCAGTGCGGTATCCTTCTCAATGAACCACTGAGTATCTGCATAAACTAGTAGATCAACTAATATCTTCTCATCTACTTCCCCAATACTACTCTCCGTGGTTTCCTTTGATGTAACTCTCTTGGATGCCATGTTAACTATAAGCTTGATGACTCAAACTACATAGTTCAATCTAGGCAAAATCCGGGAGAGACTAGGCATTGCACAGTCTCAATGGCCAAGATGGCAGGCTGTCTCTTGGGACTGGACAGTATAAAGTTGGAGCCAGCCTAGGAAAGGCTCTGGGAAATTAAATAAGTCAAGGAAGAGGCCTTGAGCTCCCAGATTAGGCAGTGCATGTAGTGAAGTGTGCGATCAAGGCAAGGGGACCCAGATCTTCCCATGGGGAGTGCAAGAAACAAGAATATTTGAAGGATGGTGTGATGTTGAGTGAATATCTAACTAAGTTTTGATGCATGCATGTGAAACAAGTCCAAGAATCAATTAAACTGTATCAAAATGAAGCATGTGAAGAGAGTCGCCGAAACGACAACCGTTGGTGCAAAAATAGGGTAACTCATGCGAAACTTAGGAAAGGCAATATAAAACTTGAAACAACACTTCTATAAACTAAAATAAGTGAAAACACCAGAAATTGTTCAAAGAAACAAGTGAAACAACACTCTCACAAGCTAAACAACAAAAAGCGACAAAAAAAGAAGTAAAAGACTAGAAAGGAAAAACTCACCCAGAAAAGCGACGACAATCACATCAAAGGCTACTTGATCTCCTCGGGAATGGCATATATTGAAGATAAAATGTGGAAATGACCTCTAGCAATATGGATTAAATAGATTTGGTTAAGTTAGGGATTATAATGTGCATGCCAAAAATCAAGGAAAAAGTGACACTTGGTGACAGTTTCTAAAAATGACTCAAGTGCCTCCTTCGGTTACTAAAAATAGATCCTATTTTTTAGGGATGCTTTTTATTTATTTATTTTTTTTTGGAAAATTTTCCATGCATTGCGTGGAAATATTGCATAGTTCCGGGAAGGATCGAGCAACTGTTTGGCTCATGCACTAAGAAATTTCTGAGCACAGTAGGTTCTACACAGTTTTTGGGCTGAGTGGCTTTCGGTTGTGTTATAGCTCTAATTACCACCCTTGGTACTTGTGATGCTTGGTTTATGGCCTAGGGCAACCCCTCCTTCTAGACTTGGTCCAAATATTTTAAAAACAATGTTTTATTCCCTGCACACTACGTTTCCCTGAGATAAAAGTGTGTACACGCAGGTTAGCTAATACCCAACCCGCGTTTATGTGTTAAAACACTTTAAAAAAATTAAATTTCCTTAATTATGGGTAGAGTTCACAGGTTTTACCTATTTTTTACCTCCTAGTGCCTGTGGCCCAACTGTTTCCCAACTACTTACCAACTAAAAAACTAATTGGGAGAAGTATAAATAGACTTATATGGGAAGGCCTTAAGGAGGAGAAGAGATAGAATTACTATACTAAGATTATCCCTGACTGAGTCTGTAGTATCCCTGTGCTTTAAGCACTTCCCCAAGTTTCAGGAATACCTTGTTTCCTTGAGTGTTGATATTCTCCCACTTTCTTGAGATATCATGGTATTGGTTATGGAAGGAGGTTGTTGAAGACTGGGACTAGACAGATCTGGAGGATGGTTCCACTTGGAGCTGGAAGAGGAAGACTCAGGTGAATTCTCTCCGTGTTAGTTATAGCTTTCTACAATAAGAAGAAACGTTGTCTTGTTCCTGAGATTGAATTTGTTTATGCATCAGATACTATTGTAATTCATGTATGAATGTTATTTTGATGTATAACTAATCATTTTCTTATATGATATAAAGTTGATTTCTTTAAAATGCTTTATCTATATGCTACTATGTATGTTCGTATTGGTTAATTTTTAGATTCAAAGATCACCAGGAGTTGCAGAGGGTCTGAACCCTACTGGAACTACCCAAATGAAGGACATCTGGGTATGGTCGCTATCACATAGTTTTTTTATATAAGCATGTTTCCTGAGTTGTATGAGTGTTTCTTGCTATAGTTTACTCTTTCTTTGTTGGGGTTCCAACCCAAAGCCCTAGGGTACTTATTCCCGTAATAGGATTGGTGACTCTGCTAGGGATAACAATATTGTTATTCCTAGTTTGGGTTGTTTAGTGTCAATCAGGGCTCAGTTCTTGGTTTTCTTGCTGTGACAGTATTGTTTGGTCTAGTAGAAACTTAGACCTTGAGTCTGATATTTTTTATTTGTCTTTGTTTTTTATTTTTCTTGCAAAACATAGTACATGCACTTTTGTTTGTTTATAGTAGTGTATACATGCTTGTTTCTGTGAACCTAACTCATGTATATGTGAGTTTCATTTATCGGAAGCGCATGTACATGCCCCTATGCTTGAACACAATCATGTATACCCTTTTTTGCATGCTTTTTTTCAAATCTCTCTGCCCAGAAAGATTTGTTTCTTGGTCTGTTTGGTTTCTGAGTGGTCAATTTCTGTCTTTAGAATTTTATTATTCAGTGAGCTTACTATTTTGAATTCTCTTCCACTTTGAAAAGTTTTGGGCCTAAGTTTCCTTTTCAGTGAGTTTGTGATTTGTCTTTTGACACACAAGACTTCTTATAGAGGTTCTTGATTGTTCTCGTTCTCTAGAACAACAGATTGTCGTCAATCTTTGCGTCAAGATTGATTATTGGTTTACTTGCTTTTCTTTCCATAATTCTATGGCCTTACACCTTTTCTTGCTTTTTGAAAGTTTCTTTTGATGAATTTGAAAGTGTTTCTTTCCTGACTTCTTAGTCATTTTCTCAAAGCACTTTGCTGCCTTTTGCGTCATTTGGTGCAAGTTGAAGCCCTTTTTGTTCAAGTTCTCATTTTTTATCGAATTAGTGAGTTGAAAAGTTTCCTTGTGCTCTTGTTTTAGTCTTTGAGTCTTTGGTGGCATTTTGAGTGCTTTCGAAAGGTTGTTTTCATTGCTTCTTGAAAAAGAAAATTTCTTAAAAAACATTGTGTTTGCTTTCTTTTGCCAAGTTTGATTTTGGTTTCTTTTGATTTTTTGAAAGTGAATTGTAATCTTTTTGGATTATTCCTTCTTGTTTGGAGAAGATTTTATATTCAAAATTTGTATTCTTTTAAAACACTTAAGTTGGATTATTAAAGTTATAAACAATTGCTTTCATTTCTTTTTAGAGTAATCTAGGATCTTGCATTTTCATGTACACCTTGGATTAGGATAGCTTTGCATTATTAAAGCATTAATAGTCTTTTTAGTTATTGTGAGTGTGAAGTGTGCTTTATGAAAAGAAGATTTTTTTTTTTTTTGCTTTATAGAAGTTTCGTCAAACCCAAGTAGAAATTTCTTTTCATTGAAGAACAAACAATTGCATTCATATAAGTTAGTTTTTCATTAATTTATTTTGTGTCATACAAACACCACCGGTTTCATTTCCATTTATCCCTTTGACTTAAAAGAACAACCATTTAAAATCAATCTCTTAATAAAATAAACTAGAACTTTTTTTATTGTCATCAGAATACACCAACAAGTTTAGGTTTATTTAGGGCCTTGGATTAGGTGAGAGGAGAGTAAACTCTCCAAGGCCACTCTAAATTGTAAAACATAGAAGTTTGATTAAAGAGTGAAATCCAATAGCATTAGGGAGACTGGGAAAGCTCTATTACTGGGAGTTAAGCATGAGTGTTCGTGAAGATAAGGATGAGAGATACCCCCTCTCTTACTTGTCGAATCTTACCTCACGACTGTTCCTCCTAGCTTCTGATACGAGTTGGTGTCCATAGTAGCCTATCCTAGGGATCCAAACAGGTGGCTACAGAGGGGAATCCCATGGCACCTGAGCTTGATGTTGCATCATGTATAGCAGTACTTTTGGAGGGCACCCTTGCAAAGCTTGGGGGCTTTCACTGAAAAAGGTTGTTGTCTAAAGGTCAGCGTAACTACCTCTGATACTTTCGCTAGTAGGCCTGGGGCATAATTACCCTAGTCTATTTTTAGAAGGCCCTTATTATTAGATTTCTTGTATTTTGGTGTCTGGTCCTAATCACCCGGATCAGAAATACTTGGAAGTTGCTTGATTGCTGATATCTTGAGGGACATTTTAGTGAGTGTTCTATGCTCCTAGTCAGCCTAGCTTTTAATTTTCTTGATTCTTTAAGTAGATTTTATAAAAATAATTCAAAGTGGTTGAACAACCATCTTGACAGTCTCAAAGACTTCATGGGCTTTCACCTACGAGTGTAGAGCCTTCTCCTAGAAGGTGTAGGAGTGATTCTGCTAGTGGTTTCCAACCAGTGGTAGCAGGCACATCGAAGATTGATCCTCCACTTGGGGGAATTAGTTCACAAGATAGACCTGGTACTACTACAAAGTTAGAGAGGAACACAACAATTCTTTCTTGAGTACTCCTCCAGTCGGAAGATAGTATTGAAGTAGAAGAGCTTTCAGAGTCAGTTGCGACTCTGAATTATCCTCTCCCTCTTGATCATCCAGATATATTGTTATAAGTTGGAACTCTGACTCACAGGCTTTTGAGCCCAGGTCCACACACATCTATCCCTTCGATGACCACTACTGAAAGCATGGCATCCACGACGAGTGTTGTGAGCATGCAAACTCCCATATTTGTGTAATGTGGAGGAACTATTTCCATCCCTTCTAAAAATCCCAACACATCTATTTTTGGGTCTACTTCCATGCCATCAACGAGTGGAAGTTCTTAGCCTAATGCATCCAGTTTTGGATTTTTCCCTTTTGGAATCCCCTCTCAAGGTATTCCTTCAGTTCCATTAAATATACCATCAGCTGCCTCCACAACCATGATGAGTGGATTGCCTTCTTTTTAGGGTTTCCCATTTGGAAGTGGTCATATACCACATTCCAATCCGATAGTAGGGTCAATGCCTTTTCCTTTTACAAGTCAAGGTAGTAACCCCTTTTAGAGTTAGATAAACCCTGCATTTAGTGGGATAGGAATTGGGAATCAATTTTTCAGCCAACAAGGGAATGTGTCGTATTCCTCGGTTAATTCATTTCAAAGCTTTTCACCCTTTTATAATGCTTGGAACCCTTATCAGGGGCTGTCAGCTCCTTCCAATACTTCGTTAGGGGGTAACTTCACCAGTTATGGAGGATTTTCGGCAGGAGTTGGTCAAACTTTGAATTTTTGTGGACCACAAGGATCACCCTTTGGTTAAATAGGTTCTACAAGTTACTTTGGGCAACCTGGTGCCTTTAAAAATCCAGGTCATTATTTTCAGACCTATGGGAACCCTGCCCAGTCCAGATGGAATTCCAAAGGTCCTCCATGACTTCCGTTTCTAGCCACACTTAATCTGCTAGACTGGACTAAATTGACGAATGATCCAATTAGGTACAATTCGGCTTGGCCTCTGGTCCCAAGTAAACTTCCATTGAATATTCCAAAATTCGAAGTGAAGAATGGTGAAGACTCGGGAGACCATGTGACGACATTCTACTTATGGTGCTCATCAAACTCTCTAATCGAAGATTTGATTAGGTTGAGGTTATTTCAATGCACTCTAACTGGGAATGTGGCCAAATGGTATATATAGTTTCCAGGGAGCACCTTTACTTCTTTCGCTGATTTGGCTAATATTTTCTTGAACCATTTTTAGTTTCTTGTCCGCTATAAAGCTGGAACTGATCTTCTCACCAATTTTCTTCAGGACGCGACAACTCACATTTCGGATCATATCCAAGAATGGAGACGGAGAAAGAGGCTTATCAAAGCTGAAATTCCACCAGAGTTTCGTCTTGAATGGTTTCTCAAATCTCTACAAGCTGAGATCTCCAAGGATGTTTCTCTTTCTGGTGTTTATTCAGAAGAGCGGGCTATTTTTCAAGCACAACAATTATAGTTGATATATTCTCAGTCTGGGACTCTTCAGAAGATCCTACCTAACACTCCTAGATCCAAGGTTGATTTAGCCAAACTGAAGCCAAGCCCTCAAGCCGATGGTATAGTTGGATCAATTGACGTGAATAAGGTGAACCTTTTGAACCAATTGCATCAGTTGTCTCTACAAATTGCTTCTTCTAACCAGGTAGCACCATCTACACCTTCACCTTCCCAACCTACTTCCATAAACATTGTTCAAACTTCTAACCCCAAAGGAAATAAAAATCTGACGAGAAGAAGAATGGATGAGGTAAAAAGAAGAACCAGGAAGGGAAGGGTAATGTGAACAAGCCCAGTAACGATGCCGGTGAGGGTAGAAAAGAGTCAGAAAAGAAGGTTAAATTTCCATGCAAATTATGCAATGGAGATCGTCTGACTCACCTCTGCCCCAAGATTCAAGATGCTCAACCCTTGTTAGTGTAGCAAGGGTCCTCTAGCTCCTAAGCTATCCTGACCAACCCTTTTCCCCAAGGGCAACACTTACTTGCTAGCACGAACTAGAACGCTGGTACCTCCGCAAGGGGCAACCAGGAAGGGGAAAATTACTCAAATGTCTATATGATGAACTCTCATGTCGACGTTGCCACACGAGCACATGATTATGGTGGAAGAGAAACATCTAAGGGTAAATCTATTCCTGAAACCATAGACCCACTTCATATTAAGTGAACCTTTGTTGAGTCTATGCCTCGGATATCGAAAGGTTCCGAAAAGCGCTTGACTATTAACCCTAGTGTTAGGGCAGCCCAAAACTACTTAATTGTAGAAGATCTGGCTCAAAGTCGTTGTTTTATGTCTGTATTGGAGGTAATCCAATTGTGTCCTACTCAGAGAAGTTATTTTCTTTCGGAAATCAGGGTATTGGATCCAAAAAGTTCTTTAGTGCTCACTTTTGACATGCTGAATGTTAAAAAGAGACTTCCTCACCATATGGCTTTCCAGATAAAGTCTACCTACCAAAAAAACAATATTTGTGAACAATTATAGATGAGGGAGCTTCCACATGCATGATGTCTATGTCATGTTGGAAGGACATTAGATCACCTTTAGTTGTTCCTTCACCAAGTCTCTTAACAGAATTTGATGGTCATTCTCATAGGCCATATGAAATTATTCCAACTTTTCCTATATGTGTTAGGGGAAAGGTCATTAATATTGAAGTAGAAACCATTGATGCCAACCTGGATTACAACCTCCTCTTAGGAAGGAACTAGATTTACGAGATGGATTCCATAGTTTTATCTCTATTACACATCCTTTGTTTCCCTCATGAGGGGAGGATTGTTAAAATTGATCAGTTAGATTATTCTCTGGGTGACTCTCAAGTAACTTCAGATTCTACCGTTCCATTGGTGGATAATCCCCATCAACCTATAGAGAATTTAGGAGTTGGGATGTACTCTTCCTTGATGGGTATATTTGACCTTCCCCCTCCTACAACTAGAATCAATGGAATTTCATCCTCCAAAGGGCCTTCATGGAAAGAGTTCTTTCGAACTCATTATTTTTCAAACCCTTGGACCGTACCTTCATCTACGACCACATTATATGGAGGGTAGGTTGGTGGTATGGCATTCCCCATCTCTGCAACAGAACTTAGCTATCAATCTATCGTTAACTCTACATACAACCATCCTACTCCCTTTTCAGAGGAGGAGTTAGATGGTGATGTGGCTCCATCTTGGACCCTTGACTCCTCTTCTGCTCTGGATTTCTTAGATACAATTTTACCATTTGACGAAGTAATTTTAGAAGTGATGACGGGTGTAGATCGACCTTGGGAAGATTTAGATCATCATTCATAATTTCTTTCCCCATTGCATGAAGTTGAATCTAGGTTCTCCAATATTCTTACTAGCAATGTTTGTACAATTTCAAATACTTTGGCTTCCTCACAATTATTTGCTGAAGGTAATATGTTGATTATCTCAAAAATTGTACCTATAAACATCTCTGGGAATCTTGATGTTATAGAAAATGTCTTCATTAGAGCTGATTGTTCCGCTGGAGATTCAAATTTATACCGACCTCTTTAAGGAGTTTCTAGATGTGTTCGATTGGTCTTATGAGGAAATGCCTGGTATTGATATATCTATAGTCCAACATGAGATCAAGACGTATGAAAATGCTAAGCCTATTCATCAAAAGCTTCAACCAGTCAATCTTAGGAAAGCAACAACTATTAAAGATGAAGTTGAAAATCTGCTTAAGGTGGGTTTCATATACCATGTTCCTCTGACAGAGCAGGTTTCTAATCCAGTCCTGGTAGACAAAAAGCAAGGAACGATCTGAGTCTGCATCGACTTTAGGGATTTGAACAAAGATTTTCTGAAAGACAACTACCCCACACCATCTATTGATCAAATAGTTGATGAATGTGTGGGTAATGAATTTTTCTCGTTCATGGAGGGATTCTTTGGTTATAATCAAATTTCTATCCGTCTAGAGGACCAACATAAGACAACTTTTATTTGTCCCTAGGGTACCTTTGCATACAAAAAGATGCCTTTTGGTCTTAAAATTGTTGGAGTTACATTTTAGCGGGCCATGTCTTACACTTTCCATGACATCAAACATGTCATCGAAGTATACTTGGATGATTTAGCTACTCATTATCAAAAATGAATTGATCATCCCAACCATCTTCGGTTAGTTTTTGAGAGATGTCGATTTTACAAAATTCGGTTGAATCCGAATAAATGCATTTTTGTGGTCACATCTGGTCAGTTGTTAGGATTCATCATATCAACTGAAGGGATTTGAGTTGATCCCTTCAAGGTTGAGGCAATAATTGAGTTACATCCCTCGCCTTCTATCCGACAACTTCAAAGTCTCCAAAGAAAGGCAAATTTCTTTAGGAGATTTATAGCAAACTACGTTGAGATAACTAAAGGATTTATGTGTTTGCTGAAGAATGGAGTTCCAATTTTATGGGACAACTTTGCGAAATGATCTTTTGATGCCTTGAAGCAGGCATTAATCTCTGGCCCATTGTTGTGTCCATTGGATTATGGCAGAGATTTCCTTTTGTATCTTGCAGCGGCAGCATAAACCATAGGTATGGTTCTGGTTCAGGAGGATGATGCTCTCATGGAGCATGTGATTTACTACTTGAGTCAGGGCTTACTAGGTCCTGAACTACACTATTCTCCTATTGAGAAATTGACCTTGGCAGCTGTTGATGCTGTCCAACAGCTTCATCATTATATTCTGCTACGCAAAATGTTCATCTTACTGGCTGTCAATCCTTTTCAGTTTGTCCTTTGTAGGTGAATGATTGGTGGCAAATACAATTGCTGGATTATTATTTCGTATGAATTTGATCTTGAGTTCTTGTCACCTAAGTCTAAGAAGTGATTGGTTTTTGTGGAATTAATTTCCAAGCTACCTTGTGAAGAAGACATTATTTATGAGGAAAATTTCCCTGATGAACATTTATTCCTCATTTGTTCAAAAGATCCCTGGTATGGAGATATCATCATATATCTCTAGACTTTGAAGTTTCTGCCTTCTTCCTCCAAGGATGAGCGTCGAAAGTTACATCACCTTGCAAAAAACTATGTTACATTGGTGATATGTTATATTGCATAGGGTTTGATTCAATCCTTCGGCGTTGCTTAACTTTGGAGGAAGCAGAGTCTATACTCAATTATTGCCACAGTGGAGCTTGTGGTTTCATCTATCAAGGATTTCAACAGCCCGGAAAATCTTGCGTGCTGGCTACTTTTGGCCTTCAATTTTCAAAGATTATATTGAAGCGGTCAAACTTTGCCACCCTTGTCAAGTATACACTTAGAAGATGCACACACATTCAGCTCCTCTTTTCCCTGTTATCATCGTTGGACCTTTTACGAAGTGGGGCATTGACTTTACCACTTGTAATTCATCTTCGATGGAAAATCACAAGTATATCATAGTGGCAGTAGACTACTTTACAATGTGGGTTGAGGCCATGCCTACTTAAAAAAATGATAGTGAAACAACAAGATTGTTTCTCTTCAATCAGATCATTTCACATTTTGGTATCCCGAGAGAGATTGTCATTGATCATGGCAGTCATTTCCAGAACCAACTGATGACAAAATTGGCTCTTAAGTTGGGTTTCCGACAGAAGCATTCATCTCTATATTATCCTCAGGCCAATGGGCAAGTCAAAGTTGTGAATATGTCCCTCAAGATGATCTTGCAAAGGAAAATTGATAAAAATCACTCCAATTGGCACATCATGTTGTACCCAGCTCTTTGGGCATACTGAACCTCAGTGAAGATTTCCATTGGTTTTACACCTTTTTAGTTAGTTTATGTGTTGGAATCTATTTTTGCTATTCAATGTGAAATTCCATCGCTTAAACTAGTTGTAGAGCTTCTTCCAAAGACATCTAGTCTCAAAGAACGCCTCGTTCATTTGGAACATCTCGATGAGCAGTGTTGAGATGCTGCCATAAGAAATGAGGCCCATAAGAAAAGGGTTAAAACTCAGTATGATAAAGTTGTGTGTCCTCGAGTCTTTTCTGAAGGCGACCATGCCTTAGGCTATGACTAAGATAAAAACGCCTTGGGGGTAGGCAAATTCAAGTCTATGTGGAATGGTCCCTTTATATTAAAACATGTTTTAGGAAAAGGGGCTTATGAATTAGCTGATTTTGAAGGGAACAAGTTGGCAGAGCCCCAAAATGGGCTTTACCTTAAGAAGTATTTTGTTTAGGTTTCGGCCAAGCAATTTCTTCTTTGTATATTTTGTATTTCTGCACATATTTTGTCGGGCATTTTGTGATATCAACATTGCTTTGATCTGCTTTGGTAGGTGTTGATGGATGACTTGATATATTTCAGATTCATCGATGGTGTTAGTCGGCACACTCAGAATCTCACTTCTGCAACTTGGGTGATTTATTATCCATCTGGTCAGTTGATGGTGTTAAGGGGAGTATGTATTGGTCCTACTTCAAATAACATTGCAAAATATACTTCTATTATTAATTTACTATCTAAAGCAATTTCTTATGGAATTGATTCTTTGGTAGTGTATCTTGACTCGCAGTTGGTAGTGTCACAATTAAATAACATTTATTGGGTTCGGTATCCTTATTTATGTCACCAATTTTTGAGAGTGAGGGTGTTGCAACAATAATTTGTTTATATTACATATGTGCACATTCCACGATCTGAAAATTAATTAGCGGATTATATTGCTAATCAAGCATTAGATTGGCATATCAATCATTCATCAAATTAAGAAAACATAAAAAATTTGGATTTGTATATATATCATAAAATTGTCTATGTATACATAAAGTGTTAAAAAAATAATATACAAAATTGGAACTAAATGCCCATAATCATTTCCAGTCTATCTATTGACTCGGCTCAGGATGAATGGCTAAGAAGTTAACTACTGCATTGGCCACATGCCAAAGTATGTGGACCCAGTCTCGTGGTACTCCTACCATGCGGCACTGCATATCTTCAGGTAGATCCTCTATGGCTATCATTGGTAACTGGTGAGTCAATCTCACCAAGTTTCTTTGGACTACATATAGGACCCTCTATGTCTCAGTAGCTTCCTCTTCAGCATCTCTTTCGCAAGGCCTAAGTCTCAGAAATCCATCTGGTCTCGCTGGACCCACATCTGGAACATGATAATTTTGTTAGTATTTGGTCCCATCAAAAATATTTCTAAGTTCAGTTCATATTTAAAAAGGAATAAATATTTTGCCACCAAACTCAGCATAGTTTTTTCCACCTATGCTGAGTTTGGTGGCAACACCAAGTCCGGATCTCCTCGGGAATCCATGCCAGCATATGGATAGTCGTCGACTGTGATGATCTATCGGTTCCACCAGGCGAAAAACTCATCATCGAAAGTCATCCTCAACACGTCCCCGCCTCCAAGGCATTTCATCAAGTCAACCCATCTACCCATTTGTGGATCTTGCGCGTTGCTGATAGAGACAAATACTTTGGGATGTGGCCCAGGTACCTTCTCAAAGAAGAAGGAGCATAAAATAGTCCCATATCCAAAGTTATTTCTCTGACCCTTCTGAATGGAGGTCAGGTGGCTCTTCATGTTGGTTAGAAGAGGTGTGCACCAGTCGAAAACCCTGGTTAGGCATTCCACTGCCAGGCTCATGGACATCCGTGAAGCATAATGTAGTGAAGCTGATCTGTTTACCCTGGAAATGGTAAATAGAAGAATCCTCATAGATAAACCACCCATGTGTTTGATTGGAATCTGACTTCCAATCTTTTCCGGATGCCCAGGACAGTATATATGTACATGGTCTTCTACTGAAAGACTACTCTTGGTGCTACTGGTTGAATGCACAACCTCCCCTCTTCGGGAGAGACCTATAATAAAGTAGTTGTCTTCCACCTCAATTTTGAGAGGCATCTGATCTATCATGAAGGCATCATCCTTGACACTCTAGTAGTGGATCAATATTTTGAGCAGGCATGTGTTGGCTTTCATGTTCGGCATTTTGGAGAATTTCAACAAGCCGCACCCTCTCAATGCATCTAGTGCATTTTGGTCGTTCATTACCTCATTACCAATTGTGGTATGCTCTCTCTCTGTCCATGTGATGGTCATCCTGAAAGAAAATGAGTTTCAACCGTTAGATTTTGTGTTTGAATTTCAAGTCATGTACACATGGGTTCCCTTTACATATAGTCGTGTGTAGGGATGTCGTATACGCAGGTTGGTAACAGCCAACACGCGAGTATGCAGAGTTGGATTTTTGACATCAATTTCCACGGTCAAATCTTAATAAAAACTTCTAAAAAGTATCACAAAACATTGCAACTATGGTTTGAGGGTTACCTAGTAACTTTGGTGTGATTTGAACGGTCGAATTCTTCAGAGGCAAGTCTGCTCCTTTTTTGATCCACAACTTTTTTTCAAACAACAATAAAACTTTTGTGAGTCTAAAAGTCAATATATAGCTTTGAAATTTCAAAATTTTTTCTCAAAACTTGATCTTTCATCCCATGAATTTTTTGACTTGTGGGCTTTGATTATCAAGAATGGGTTATTGTTGCAGGATATTTTGGACACTTCTTCGAGATCCTATTTCGGTCCCATGACCGCTGACCCATCATGGCAGGTATCGTTTACTTACTGGCATATAGGTTAGGGAAACCATTTTTTCCATTGCATATTTCATAGTAGCCTCTGTTTAGTGATACATTAGCCATAGGGTCGATCCCATCATGTCTTGGTTAGCAAACCATGTTCACTCACTGATTTTTTAAATCATGATGTGATGGTAGAGCCATCCTTTACATGAGCATTGTAGTTAGAAACTCACTGACATTGGTTGCCCATGATGTTATATTGAGTAGGCTCAGGAGTCCTCTATTGTCCCACCATGAGTTGTGGGTTGAAGATGCGTTCTCCTTGCTTCTACACTTATTTATGGCCTTATACCCTAGAGGCTCCTTTGTGTTGAATTATACTACTACATTTCATTTTGACTATTTGCACCTTTTGGCCTTGAGTCGGCTTCACTTGGACTCGTGTTTAAGCCCCTTATTTGACCATGTCTTCTGCAAAATTAGCCATGCAATCACTTAGCTTTTGCAACTTGACACACCCTTTGACCTGTGGAAGGAACATCCCTTTGAGTGTCCTTGACCAATTTTGCCTCCCTGCATTGAGCATAGGATTGTTCCCGTCACAGGAACTAGATCATCCATTTCTCTAACACTCATTCTTTGCATTGTACTATAGCATTCTTTTATTCTTTCTCTAGCTTAAACAAAAAGACAAGAAAATTATATATTTCAAGAAAGAGCGGGAATGGGACAACATTTCCATATATTATTGGCAGCTAGAGTCAGTTGTGTCACCCTTGAACAAAACACTCAAAATAAAGCCTCTCCTCCATTTTTAGGCAAGAATTAGTTTGACTTAGGTACGCCTTAACCTTTTTATTGAGTCAGTTCTCCTCCAACTGGTTACCTCTTTCAATCACATGGAGAGTTGGCTTGTGCCTCCTGCATGACGAACTTTTACAGAGTTATCATATGCTGCCATATAGTCATCATTGAGTCATGCTTTTGTTCAAGGGAAGTAAGCCTAAGTCAACATCTCTGTGGTGTCTCTTGACCTATTTTTTAGTCAGCCATCCATGGTTGTCAGTGCCACATTGCTCATCACATCAGTTATATTGGTCCTATGCTCGTGCCGGTTTGAGAAGGTCTCCATTGACTTCTTGTTGGTAGGTCTTGTCCTTATCGATGATGACATATTGCTCTGATGGCAGGCCTAGAGCTGTACCCTGGCCTTGTTTTCATTATTGATAGGTAACCTTGTGCTCAACATTGATCATTTTCACAGGTCTTTGACTGAGTGGTTTCCCTTGTGTTTGACATCAACTTTCAGTATCACACATTGGGATTCGTGCAGTGCCTTGGTTTCCATTTGACCCTATTGGTGGATTCCTCGCCTCTGTGTCAAATTTCATTATTGGTTGGTTTAGAAAGTTTATATCATGCGCTAGCTACATCTTGTGTATGCCAGAAACATGCTTTAGTTGGGTTACTACATCTTTTTCAACCAATTACTTCCACATTATTGGCCTACGGATTACACTCGCACTAGATTAATGAAGGATGCCTTAATGCCTTCCTTCTAGCAGATCTTTTCCTATCGACTATAGCTCATTTCTTTGGGACAAAGATCTAGAGTCCATTTGGTAGTACCTTAGGGTTTGCAGTCATTAGTGGCAGATTCCTTCACTATCGACAGTGGGAAACCATCATTGTCCAGTGATTGATAGATTCTTCTAGGTGTCCGACTCCAGCTCATTCATTTGCATTTGTTAGATTATCCTGGGTACCTTGACTCTCATTATCATTATTGGTGAGTAGTCTTGCTTTTGTTAATGGTATACATCAATAATCGGTAATCAAATGATTTCTCATGTGGCCGACCTCAAATCATTTATTACTATTGTGTAGAAATGTACCATGGTGGTCAGATAAGACCTCGGGTTGCATCAACATGTTTTGGTTCACTTGTCAGTTGCCTTTATTACTGCTAGTTGACACCATCCACCTTAAATGTTGCAGCCATTCACAACGACATCTCATATGCTAGCATCCAAGTTGCGATGTAGTCTCATTGTATTCCATCATGTTCATTTGGTACTATTGGGGTCAATTTTTGATATCAGTGATCAGCTTCATTGATCATCCTCTTATATGTGATATTCAAACATGTACTTTTTTTATCATGATCATATGATCCATTATGTACTTTCAGTTATTTATATACTTGTATACATAGTGGATCCGCTTGTACTTGATATGCAAACATGATTTACTTTCTTTGAGCATGGGTATGCCCACCTCAGATAGTAGTTGCTTTCTGATCTCTTTTTGATGGCTTGTCCAGCTGAATTCTAGTGAAGTCCTTCTCAGTCCTGACAGGATTCCTTTCCATATACTTAATACATTTCGGCCATCATGTACCCCTTCTGACCTCATATATTAGGGGGTATCTGTTATAGCTCCAATTACCACCCTTGGTACTTGTAATGCTTGGTTTATGGCCTAGGGCAACCCCTCCTTCCAGACTTGGTCCAAATATTTTAAAAATAATTTTTTATTCCATGTACGCTACTTTTCACTGAGATAAATGTGTGTCCATGTGGGTTAGTCAATACCCAACCCAAATATATGGGACCAAGTCAATACCCAACCCAAAAAACACTTACTGAAATCCCTTACTATCTCTCATGCTTCATAGATGTTATTTACTAAAATAAAACACACACTTTTTTGTCAAAGATAAGATTGAGTCATGTCTACTTGAGATTATATGAAATCACACTATGAATTCCATCAAAACCAATTCCCATTGCAATTATGCTATTCCATGTAGTTGTAATTGTCCTATTGGAATTTGTTAGGATGGGGTCCCCTGGGTCAGTTTTGGGGTTACGGTAACCCAAGTTTTGATATATTTTTGTAGCTAATGCAAAGTCTCCACGATTTGTGGATGTGGAGTACGTAGATGAATATGAGTCAAGGGGGTTTTAGCCCCTTGTTTATGTAAAATTTGAGTCGGTTTTGAGATCCACCCATGGCCCTCTGACCATGGGATTATATGAAAAAAGCCTATAAATAGGTGTGTCCTAGGGAGTCTAAGGCATATATTGTATGTAATGGGTCAATAGAAGAGAAGGGATAGCGTAGAGAAGTAGGTTATATAGGAGAAAAAAGGCTCTAGAGCTGAGCGCACAGAGGCCAAGGTAGAGTCTAGAGCTGCATGCGTGGACCCCTGCAGTTGTGTGCGTAGGGTTGTTTTGAGTCTATGGATCTAAAATGAGATCAACAAAGAAAGTTACCAAAGAAATCTTGTGTAATTATGTTTATTTCTATTAACATTACATATTGTTGATCAATAATGTGTTTATGGAATATTGACCTAATGATGCGTGATTCTCTTGAATAAGTCTTAATAAATGTACGCAGTGCATGTTAAGCAATTTCGCGAAGACTCTAATGAATTATGTTATGTTTACTAACTAAATTAAGTATATTTGTGTGAACACTAATTTAGGGTTGTTCTCTGATGCGCATAAGTTGATAAATTGACTGTTAGGGGTCTGCAAAAGATGATCGTAGACCTTCGTGAAGGTCTGAAGGTTGTTTTAGCAGAGTTGTAGTACCAATCCCTAAGGGCTTATCAATCTTCACGAAGGCATATTTGAAGCGCTAAAAGACATCACACTAGTCTCTGTATGCAAGAAACTTGGTTCTAGCATCCCCCATACTGCTTTGGGTGAGACTGTACACTGCGCTACATGGTCATTTCCGAAAGGGTTAGTAGTGTAGGGATTTGCTGGTTGGTGCATTGAACCTAGGTTAGGACCCTCTAAGCCAACAAATGGTTCCATTGTCGCGATCGGGATATGCTTGAAAGAGATGTGTGATGTCGCATCACAGGAATCTGACCAAGAAGGAAATTGAAAAGTGGTTTGATCATAATATTCATGAGTTTGTGGTGTAAGAAAACAAGAGTTTGCACTTGTCAGAGGAAGAGTGGTTGAACATGTATTTGTATATAGAGATACACGAGATATTCTTTTGCACTTTTCCCATTGAACTGTATGAGTGGCTAGCTAAATTGATAGCCAGGCAAGGAAGGTGGAAGCTTGATAATCCTATAGTGTGGACTCCTGAATTTGTGTGATGATTAGAAGCCTTTGAAAACCAGATCGCATGGGTTGTTGATCATTGGCTTGATCATATTTTGGGAGTATATGTTATAGAATTCGCAGTTGATACCTCAGTCATTGATAGTGAAGCAGAGCGATGATTTTCAAGGGACCACGAGGTAAGTATTTAAGATGTTTTGATACCTGGATTAAAGTTCTTTTATGTGAAAAATGGGTTATGACATTGCCTTGATGCTCGAAGCTATGAAAAGTGGAAATATCTTTAGATATTGAGATAGATCAGGACCAAATTATATCTCGTTAATCAGACCTCCTTCGAGCAACGATGAGGGAGCAGTATATGCCTCACCATGGAGTGTTGTCCAGCTAATAACACAGGGTTTTCCATGAACACATCATCCATCTACTCCACCTCCATTGCATACAACTCCGCCTCCACCACCTTAATTTAACATGGCGAACAGTATGAAGCTACCAATTTTCAAGGGCATCGGGAGTGAAGATACAGAGAAGTTCTGGTTTTTTGCGAATGCTGTTTAGACAGTGCAACAAATTATTGATGACAATATAAGGAAGGCACAGTTTGTTACCGCTTTGCAGGATCGCGTTGTTGGTCGTATACCCAACAATCCTCCCCTCGAACAAAGGACCATAGAGCCTCCCCTCAAACGATTATCCATCCGCCCACTCTCTACCAACCAGGATTCTCCACTCCAATGCGTTGGAAGCACACGCCTTACATGGAACACCACCTGCCTCGAGAGCTTGCTCTATCCCAGGTCAACTCCTTTTCACCGTGTTGGGACCAGGACACGTCCATGAAGAATCCGGAGCACACTGCCTGTCTAACCGAGCTCATCCACGGATCCCATCGTGATATTACTGGGGCCCACCACCTTAGTTCGACATTCCGAGGATTCATCCACTTTGCTAACTTCGGGGCATGGCTCTGATACCACTTGTAAGGATTCTGGACACCACATATCTCCACAATGGTATGATATTGTCCACTTTGGGCCTAAGCCCTCATGGATTTGATTTTGGACTTACCCCAAAAGGCCTCATACCAATGGAGATATTTGTCCATCCTTATATACCCATGATCCTCCCCACTTCTAGTCAATGTGGGACTTTGGTCGTATACCCAACATTTAGGTGTTATAATACTGCTGGTCTTTACATAATACTGTTGTTGTTTAATTACAGAGCTTTTGTGCTGTGCACTTGTTCATTAGCATTATAGAATTCATCTTGGAAGTTATGTTATTTGCAATTATTGGATTTATAAACAATGTTGTTCTATTTTGAAATGTAGTCGCACTCTTTCTAACTGAGGTGATACCTAGATCATATTACTATTTAAGTGTGTTGTTTGTATATATGGTTTTCAAGCGTTGTTCCTTAATTCATCAGTAATCAGTGTTGTTCCATTTTGGTTTGTTATTCCGTCCGCCCTTAAGAGTGAAGGATTGACGTTTGATTCCTGTAGATTACGATTAATGCATTCAATCTTATAGACTAAGGTGTTACTGCTTGTTAGACTTAGTCGTTGTTCTATTTCTTAATTGTTGTTCCATTTCCGATTTGCTGTTCCATTGCATATTTTTTATTCCATTTCATAATTATTGTTCCATTTCAGATTTGCTGTTCCATTTCAATTTTGATGTTCGATTTCTTAATTGTCGTTCCATTTCTTGTCATTTGTTATTTTGGTGTGAAGAACGGTCTCAGGCTGTAGTGAGCATTGACATCTATTGTCTGGCTCCTAGATCCACGATCTATTCTCTGATTTCATTTTCCATCAGTTTCCAAAGGTATGGGTTATTGCTACCGAACTCTTGACTGATAAATTTCTTAATCCTCTGAATGTGTGGTTTAATCTTTTGAAGTAGTTAGCTGTAAACAAGCATCTGTTTTCTCTTGTATTTTCAAACACTGTGCTACTAGCATTACTCTCGCAAATGATAGCCTCAGACTGAGACACTCATTGAAATAACAAACATGCCCAGATTAACATATTAATGTGAGGTAATTAGAGGTGAAAGAGACCCTGTTTATAGCTCCACACTTGCCCATGGGAAGGCTACAAGGAATTACAGTAGATATTGATGGCGCAAGTACCCGGGCGAATTTCAAAGTTATTGAAATCATGGATGAAAGTAGCCTGTACCCTACGTTGCTAGGGATAAACTAGGCCACTGACATGAATGGGGTTATTGATCTCAAATAGAGGAAGATGATATTTGAGAAGAAGTCGCTCTGTGTAATCATTTCACTAGATCCAACAGACAGACAGTGCTACACAGAACCTGCGCGCAACAAAGAAAAGGACAATGCATTGGATTGTATCTACAAAATTGCTGCAAATAGGATGAAGGAAGAGTGGAGACTCTTGCGGGACTATGCTAGCTCCTGCACTAGAAATTCAGATGAAGAGGACGAGCGATGGCGAAACAAGGTGAACGGGGTAACCACGTTACACTATAATATGATGACGAAATCATTGTATTGCGTTAAAGCTCCGAACGGTGAGCTACCAATGTATGATGGGCTGACAGTAGTGGATGAATTCTTGGTTAAGTTTGAAAGCACGGTACTAGAGTACCAACGGTTTGATGCGCTAAAATGGGCATTACGCGCAACACTGACGCGATGGTGGGACACCCATGAAGGAACCTTCGAAAATTGGCAAAGTTGTAAGCGCATGATGCAGATAAGATTTGGGAAGCCAAAGCTACAAATAATGGATAAATACGATGGACAAGATGATCCGCACCTACACCTGACCAAATGGACCAAAGCTTATGGTGCGGAGCCTCAACCAGAATGGGTGCACTTATTTTATCATACCCTGGATGTCATCCCACAGAACTGGTATACAGAAACAGAGCTCTGACATGGAATCGGAGAGTGGGATATCTTGTGCGAAGGGTTTCTGTCAACATTTCTTTTTGAAGACCAATGGATGGATACCGTGGATGACGTATTATAGCTAGTAAAAACCGCCATATTCAAAACACAATGGGAACCAGAAAAAGTCGAGCCGTCAGACTGGTCACGACAATTGAGCTAGGCCTCAGCATGTTACAATGCAAAAGTAGAAGATGATGAGGATGACCCGCGTAACATCAATATACCATAATCTGAAGGGAATCATGAAGTGTGAGGCCTCGAGATAAAAGATCCAGACATCACGGTGCCATTGGAAACAAAGCAAGTAAATATCAAAACAGAGGAAGAGTCAAAGTATGCTATGCTTGGGGACTATTGGGACGATGCCATGGTGGAAAAGGTCATCGAGTTGCTTCGAGAATACCGAGATTTATTCTCTACAAAAATTACGGAGCTGAAAGGGATTCTAGGAGACCTATGAATGATGAAAATAACTTTGAAGCTAGATGTAAAGCCAGTGAAACGACGACCCTACCGATTGAATCCAAAGTACAAAGCAAAGGTCTGCGAAGAATTGGAGAAGATGCTGGCAGCAGGAATTATTGAACCACTCGAGGAGTTTGATTTGGTAAGCCCTATGGTTGTGCAGGAGAAGAAATAGAAGGGTGAGATCGGCATCTACGTAGATTTGCAGAAGCTCAATGATGCTTGTATTAACAATCTGTTTCCAACACCCTTTACAGATGAGGTACTAGAAAATGTGGGCGGGCAGGAAGCATACTCCTTCATAGATGGATTCTTCGGGTACCATCAGATCAAGATCGCGCCAGAGGATCGGAGCAAGACAATGTTTGCTACCGCATGGAGTTGTTTTCAGTATACAATAATGCCCTTTGGGATGGAGAATGTGCCAGCAATATTTTCTCATATTGTGGTAGCCACGTTCAAGGAATTTATCCACAAGCTCTTATAAGTCTACCTGGATGACTGGACTGTATTTGGCTTGGTTAAGAAACATGTCGCAATCTTACGATTAATGCTGGATACTTGCCACCAGCACCAGATTGCACTCAACCTAAAGAAGTGTACTTTCCTCGTCCCTTTCGAGAACTTGCTGGGCCATGTGGTTTGTAAGAAATGACTAATGGTGGATCCGGCAAAGATCGCTATCATATTAAATCTGCAAGCACCGCAAAGTGTAAAGCAGCTAAGTGCTACATTAGGACACACGGGCTACTATCAGAAGTTTATAAAAAGCTACGCCCAAATCACAGGTATGTCAGTCCGCAGGGCATTGGAAGAAAGGCTCGCACAGCTAGAAGAATTGGAGGAGGAACACTTTCTGGATGGATTCCATCAACAAGTACAGAAACAACACGAGAAAGTGTGGCATGATCACCATATCAAGATGTGCACCTTCAAGGAAATTATCTAGTATTGCTGTATGACAGTAAGTTCGAAAAATTCTCAAGTAAAATTTGCATGCACTGATTGGGACCCTATGTCATCAAAGAAGTTACCAATTGGGGCATGGTTCAGTTGGCTAAACTCAATGGAGACCCCTTTTCCAAGAAGAGTGAATGGCAGTCACTTAAAGCTCTACACAGGCAGGCCGACCGCCTGACTAGCTAAAAAGAAGACAGTCTCACCGCTCCACCCAGTTGAAAGAGATCATGGGATGATAAAGCATCTTGGGAGACAAAATCGCACGCGTAGTAGATCACTGGTTGGATCAGATAATAGGAGGGTTTATCACTAAGTTCGCGATAGACACAACTGAGTTATAGTGAAGCAGAAAGGCGCTTTCTCCAAGGGTCGTGGGGTAAATATATCAAATCGTTGAATACTTGGAATAAATGTTGTTATGTGAAAAATGGATTATGCGCATTCATTAATGTCCGGCATAACACAGAGTGGAAGAGGCTACCGAGGAACCGAAGGATTAGAGAAAATCCCTTTGATTTCTATTTCGCGAGAAAGTGAGGAAGAACTTGCAGGGTTCTCTCCGAGAAGCGCAGTCTGGTTGATTGGGCGGTGCATCCCGCTAATACCACCACCATCCACGCCATCACCTACTTCTCCTACATCGAATCCATCTTCGCCAACCCCACCTCTGCCACCACCGAAGGTTTCGATGGTGAGTGCAGTCAAGTTGCCGGTATTTAAAGGTGTGGGAAACGAGGAACCAGGTCAGATGATAACATCAAAAAGGCTACTCTGGTTAGTGAAATGCAGGACTGCACGTTGACGTGGTATATAAAGTACTCAAGTGATCATTCAAATGAGGGAATAATGGTGATACAGGATGCATTGAACAAAGAATTTAGTTGGCCAAAATCAGAGACACAGTCAGTCATTGGGTTCAAGGAGATCACGATGTTACCTGGTGAAACCCCATGGGATCTACACCAGAGATTGAAAAGCACAATCCGTGAGGTTAGCATGACATTGATGGATGCGTAATACTACACGTGGTTTGTGGCGTCATTGACACCACATCTAAGGACGACGTTATCACAGCAAAAGATCTCAACCCAAGCCGAAGCATTAGAGACAGCAATGAGGTTGCATGAAACTCCAATACAGGATCCGGGGTTGGGAGTTCAACAAATCCATGTGCAACTACAAAACTTGTGCTTAGAAATGCAAAGCTTGAAGCAAGAAAGGGCTCCCTGACTGGAGGCGCGTACAGAGGTAGGGTGCTTAAATAAAAAAGCCAAGGACACGACAAGGACCACTGCCCCGTCTTTGCAAACTATCTGGCGGGAGGGGTCCTGATGCCATTAAAGCTGGAGGTACAAGCAGGGCCAAGTGCAGCACCCGCACTCTGGTGCACCATTTGTCAAGTGGGGGGAAAGCACGCAACAAACAACTGTCACCTATTGTAGAAATATACCCAAACCCCGTAGCAGCTGTATTGCAACTTTTGTAGATCAGTGGGTCACGACGAGCGAACGTGTTGAAGTTACAATTTAATGATGGAAAGAACCCCAGCCTATTGAGTGTAGACTGAAGCCATTGGGCCACACAGGGGATTTCAAGGACGTGGACGAGGAAGAGGAATGGACCCTGGGCGAGGGCCCAGACAACTGATACGTTATAATTGTGGAGGGTCGGGGCACTATGCTCGCAACTGTACTAATCCAATGAGGATATCTTATCCATACTGTGAGCAATTTGACCATGAAATGGTAGACTGTCTGACACTTTTTACCCAGATGCGCGAGAAGGGAGTATTGCAGCCTACTCTGACTCAAAATATCCAAATGATGAGGTCGGAACCCCGTGAAGAGGATCCCAGCACAAATATGGTACTAAGGAGTGGTGCAACCACAGGAGGAGATGCAAGGAAACAACTTGGAGGCGATGGGAAGGGTCGCGATGCTCCTACAAGGGAACTTAACTTGGAAATAGAATAGGTGAAAGGGACGTCTAATGAAGCTCAGAAGAGCTTCACAGAAGTCTCTACTCCAGGTAATAGGGATCCAATTGAGCCGAGAATGGATCCCTCTATGCTTACCACCTTTCTAGAGACATGTATAAAGTTGCTACACGAAAATAGAGCAGTTAAAGGATTGCAAGATTTGATCGCTAGGTGCACAGGGTCAGGGGAACCGCGCGTAGTCGAGAAACTAGGGAAACATGTCCTACGCACCTAGCGGGAGATGCGAATGACGACACAAATCGGTTAATACGAGATAGACCAGGTCATTCTAGATCTAGAGTCAGAGGGGAATGTGTTGCCTAAGCAAATATGGGAACGCATGGGTAGGCCCGCACTACAGTGGTCTCCTATTCAACTACAGATGGCCAATGAGCAAAAGATCCTACCGATGGGATCACTGCAAGGGGTGACAGTGGACATTGAAGGAGTAAGTATGCGGACCGATTTTGAGGTAATAGAAATTGTTGATGACAGTAATCCATACCCTGCATTGCTAGGAATAGATTGGGCTACAGACATGAATGGGGTTATTAACTCAAAAAGACAGAAAATGACATTCGAGAAAAAATCACTTCGTTTCATAGTTCCACTAGACCCAGCGGAAGGAGCGTGCTACACCGAGCTGGTGCGCGATGAAGACAATGACGATGAACTAGACTGCATCTACCAGATAATAGCGCAAGACCAGGATCAGGTGCATCCCTCAACAGATGGAAGACTCTCATGGGAGCGCAATAGTTCCTGCACATTGGATTGAGATGAGGAAATGGAACAGTGGCAGAACCGATTGCATGAAGTCACAACACTCAACTGTAATATGATGATTAGATCATTGCGACACATGACCACTAAAGTAAGACAACAACCAACAGATAACGACGCAACAAATGAGGAGCAGTTAGTCAACCCTGGCACTTCAATCATAGAGCAGGAATGGCATAGACGAAGCCGAGCGGCCCCCCATCTACAACGATAAACATAGCAGTACGCTGCGCAACCATCGACCCAACTGAATATGATCGTAATGAGGGTTCGCTAGGCCGATAAGACTGTGAATAGCCCAAGGTGAGCAAAGGAAACTCTATCCCCAGTCGGACAGGAAATAAAGGGAATTTCCCCAACCACTGGCCCTGTCGTTCGACCTGAACAAACAAACCTAGACGAAGGGATCTAATGGCTGCAAGAAGCCATTTGGCGTGGTAACCTGAGAATTCGCGAACTAGATGAAAGAGGGGCAACACTAAGAAGGAATAGTGCGAGGTTGGGTGAATAAATTGACAAAATCAAAATAGGAAACACACAAATTGGGTCATGCGAGCACACGAGGGAAGGAACTAGACCTGGATGACCCTCCTACGATACTAGCACAAACCGTGACCCTGCTATCATGGTTGCAACTGCATCCTAGGGCACAAGGAAGCATAGACTGCAATACGTTACTAGATGCAAAGGAATGCGAAGGGTGCCCGTAGCCTGGGCTAGCAGGGAAGAGGAAGGCTTGCACGAAGGGTGCGACCAACTGACTATCTGTAGGAGGCCCAGTCTCAGTGCTCCACGCAGTTGAAAGAAGGCGTGGGACTATAAAACAATCTGCAGGAAGGTTGCGCGATTCGGCTGTGGCGTATAGGGCCAGTAGAAAGCATAGCATGCACCTGCGTACTAGGGGCTGCACTGTAGCGGGGAAAGGATGGAAGGCGACTGTTGCAGGGACTGTTCATTATACGATGTCCCATTTAAGACGCCGAGGAGTGGGCAGCAAGCAATTAAGGCATAGGGGTAACCACCAAGATTGCATTAATGAGCCACGAATAGGGCGAAAGGCTGAATTTGAATTTGAAATCGTATATAACAAGCTAGGGAAGGAGCACACAACAGAGCCTGATCATTCGAAGAATAGGACTCCCTGGGTTCCAGCCGAGAGGAACAAGATGGATGACACACCAATGGAAGAAAGCTTGTGGTTTCAGGCAATGCCAAAGGAATTGCGAGAGGCATTCATCAGGTCGATAACCACCAAGGAGGTTCCACAAAATCCTACACCATAGGCAGCCGAAATCCCTAAATCACCCAGGATGCTGCGGGCCAAGAAGGACCCCCAGATACTAGGACCAATAAGGAGGTTGCCACGAAATCCACAATTTAGCAAGCTCACAATGGAAGAAAAGGGCAAAGCTGTTACAATTGAAAGCGACGAGGAGGAAGAAGGACCTCTGACCTATGTCGAAGAAATAGACCTAAACGAGGAAGGCGAAGCAAATATCCAGCCAGTCCGATGACCCAAGTATGTTCCTCCAAGCAAAGGCAGGGCTAAGGTCCCTACAAAGCTGGATGGCGTTGACAAGATACTCATCACCCTGTCTCTTCCAAAAGGGGTTCCACTTGAAGGCACGGTGAGTGGCCGTATTTCGACGACAAAATTTGAAGATTGGGACCTTGCAAATACAAAAAAAAATCCCCATTCGACGAATAGTGAACTGATGGAGCAAATCGCGGAAGGGACGGTTATGACACTTCAGCCAAAGGAATGGATGTGAAAGGTGGAGGAAGTCGGGTTGCTCTGTCTTTTGTCCATTCCCCACTTTCTCTGGCCCCCTATTACAATATTGGTCATCAAACAACTGCTATGTCTTGTACACGATGGATACTTATGGATAAATAAACCCGTCCACATCACGACAGAACTCATTCATAGAATCTCGTATCTCCCCTGTGAAGGAAGACACCCCAGGGAAATTGTTGATAAGAGTGGCGATGTGACAATGACAGAAACCATGAAAAAGAAATACAAGTTGGAGAAAGGGCAGCGAGGGTATACTATTGACAGTATTTCAGACAAAGCAGTCCGCATTGCTACCCAGTTGCTAGTAGGGAAAGTGATGTGGAAATGCTGTAGCGACGAGGTCCCAGCGATAGTCGTCGCACTAGCTGAGCAAAGTGCAGCAGGGGAACGGTTCAATTGGGCGTAGTTCCTCTGTGATGAGTTTTTGACCAACTGTAGGGAAGTCCAAGAGGAGGGCAAGACCTTCCACTATGCGTGGCTGCTGTTGTCCATCGTGCTGATTACCAGTGAATTACCCGAAGATAGCCATTTTCCCTCTTTGGACCAGGATTGGCCAGAAGCCGCCAAATATGTGTCACTCTGGGCGACCAAGGATGCTGCAAGAATCTAGGGCATCAAGATTTTCTGGATACTGATGGATGCAAACGTCCGACAATGGATCACCCAGCAACCCCATCTGTCCAACGAAATATATGACAATGTGAAGCACATCGTCGAGTTTAAAGTAGACACGCACTTTGTCTACACCTGGGCGCACAAGGACCCTGACCAGACATGGACCACACTTCCTTTCATTGCCATTGACGAAGATATCAATGCGGTATTGGATACCTGGCCATTGGAATGGCACAGACCAGATGCGATGGAGCACGATGAGGCCACTATCCAAAAACAGAAGGTTGAAGCTAAGCGCACATCACAGCAAAAGCGAAACGAATAGCATGCTGCAGAGGTTCGGGCGGCCCGGGAGGCGGCGCAGACTTCGACAAGCAAGGCACCAACAGGAGGGGCTGCGATGAAAAAGGATGAAAGCGGTCCGAAGGTGCCCACAGAGACGACCATGAAGATAGGGTTGGAAGGAACACCGTCAACCACC